>APFE030814248.1:0-32456 GCA_000404065.3 Pinus taeda | reverse complement strand
ATTTATGTAATGTAAAGGAGGTTGCCCCCTCGAAGAGGCTGAATTCTAAGGCATTGATCTATCTTTTCTATCTTTTCTTGAGCTGGTTTCATAACATCCTCATACAGACAAGGCATCACCATTTTGGCTCTCCGTATTTTTCTATCTAATATCCTCCGTCAGCAAGGCTGAGACTATTTCATCAAACCGCAAGGCAGTTGCATTGCTACCTATTGCAATAACCAGACTATCCCACAAATCTGGTAGAGAACACAACAAATTGATGCACTTATCTTCATCTGAAATTTTAATATCAACAGATGCTAACTAACTTACCATGGTGTTAAATGCATTCAGATGCTCTATCACTGAGTCTCCATCTTTCATCCTAAGGTTATAGAGCTTTTTTCGCAGGAACAGTTTATTCACCGGAGACTTAGATTGGTAGAAAGTCCCTAACTTGTCTCACAAAGCCTTTGTCGTAGCTTCCCCTAATACATTCAAAAATACTGAATCTGAGACACACAATCGTATTGTACTCTTTTCCTTTTGATCCAACTTCTTCCATTCTTCATCAGACACTCATGTTAGTTTAGTACCTAGATCTGCCGCAATCCACTAATCTTTATGCACCAACAGATCCTCCATCTTGAGTTTCCACAGCTCAAAACTCTGACCATTAAATTTCTCGATCTCTATCTTTCCACTACTCGCCATCTTCTTTCACCATCAAAATTGATCTCACAGATCTCCCACTGAATAGGGTCTACCACAGGCCTGAGCGAAACCCCTCAACAACAAAGGCATCCCCTTGAAGCCAAAACTGTTCTAATACCAAATGTAAGTTTTAACCCCGTACAGAAATTACTTGCATACGAATTCTAAAACACAGAAAATAAACAATGCGAGAGCATAACACATAAAACACATATACACAAAGATTTCCCCTAGATCCCAAAACCAGGACTACCAGCTTGATTTTTCATTATGTTCCTTTCAATGTTATAATACATATTTATACATGCCGAAGCATCCAATACCATGGACCGAAAACCATCGCTTCCAATACCATGGATCGAAAACCATCACTTCCAATACCATGGACCAAAGAACCATCACATCCAAAAAACATGTGCGAAAATCATGGACAAAACCATAGGTGGGTCCTCCCAACCTAACATAGGGTCCAAAACCAAAATTTTTCGGGGCGCTACCCTAGACCCCATAAAGTGGGGTTATGGGTACACCTCAAACCCCTTGTGAACCCCCCCGCTACACAATCGGTGCAACGAAGGGGGCCTCCTCCCCCCCTCTAACCCCCTGGTTAACTACATGGGCTAGTCATGGAAAGAATATAACACAACCCAACAGCTCATGAAGTGGGTTCGCGGTGTTGAGCAGGCGAGGCTGCTGAACATGCTCTCAGTACCGCACTATCATGCTCAATTATCAACACGGTGTGTGTGAGACAGCTCCTTGCGCTGGTGCACGATGGAATTTTGTGGCTTGGGCAGCCCATTCCAATAAAATACATGTTGATCCATAGGATAATGAAGTTTCTTAACAAAGGCGCGAACCCTACCAAGGAGTTTGGAGGGAAAATCGGGGAAAAGGAATTAGCTGATAAAATGGAGGAGTATGGTCTTGTGAAAATTCACGTGGATACTCTATCCTGTCAATTTAAGACAAAGTAGTACAATTCACTACTGAGATCCTCACAGGAAAAATCACGTGGAAGTACTGCACAGAAAAATTTTCGGCGTTGGTAGTGTCACTTACTGCACAGTGCGTGAAGGGCGTGCAGTGTAATTGGTCCAAATATCTCTGCCAGGAGTTCCTCACAAAATACTGAGAAGCTCAGGAGGAAAGCAAGCCATTTCATTATGCTTGGCTTTTATTTTCGATCATCTTAGTTCCTTGGAGGTTTACAAAGGACAACCAATTTCCTCCACAAAGGAATATTTTCCCAAGGCAGCGAGGTTCGCCTCACTATGGTCTACAAAGGATTAGGTGCGAGTCAAGGAAACAAAGATTTTCTGGATCCTGATGGAAATGGACCTTCATATGGTGTTTAATTAGAGGCCAAGGTTGTCCCCAACCTTGTTCAAACAATTGGCAGCCTATGCGGAGTTGAAGGATGACTTTCACAATGTGTTAATTTGTGCGCAGAAGGACCCCGAGAAAACATGGCATCTACTACCTTATTTGGTGTCCGAGACAGATGTGAAAGAATTTGTATGGTATTGGCTAGCAGAGTGGTGCGAACCTATGATGTTGGATGTGGGAACAAGAAAAGGCATAAATATCTCTACCGTGTAGATGCAGAAGGTTTCCACTTAGAAGGTTGTGCGCGCGTTGACAAAAGAAAAGAAGAAGGAAGCTGCTAAGATAGCTGCGAAGAAAGAACAGATGGAGAAAGAATGCGCTGCTCAAGAGTAGGAAGAGAAGGAATGGGAGGATACAGAGGAGGGTGGAAAGTCTGCTTTGCATCACATCGACGAGAAAGAGCTGGCATAGTAGGGAGGAGGCAGCGGTGAGGAGCAGAGCACTCCTTTCATAAGATACATGGACAAAAGCAGAAGGGTGGACAACAGAAAAAGCATAAGTCTAACAATCAGACACATATCAATCCCATGGTGTTCATCGAAGGTGATCTTGATGAGATCAGAGACAAGATACGGGACACAACAACTGAGGTGCTGCAAAAATTTGAGCAACAATATATGTAGACGCTGGGGATCATCCAAAAGGAAATGTGCGAGCTACAGATCTAGGTGAATAGGAACTATTTGGGTATCGGGTAGGTGAGTGGAGTGCAAGCAAGCCTGACACAGGGAAGTAGCACAATTGTGGAGCTAGAATGGACTCTAGACCTCGGGGTCATTCCATTTCTAAAGGGGTCTATTCATGCAGAATCAAAAGAGGATTGCATTGTGGTTAATACAGTCAAGGACATGGGGCTAATTTTGGTTGTGCTACTACTTTAGACCCTCCATGCGCTGCATCAGTGAGTGTCATAATAATTGAGGATCAGGGAACAACGTGCACTCACAGTTGTCAGTGAGTTTAAGGTCAATAATGAACAACTGTTCATAGAGAAAACTCAGGCACTGAAGGAAAAGGAAGAGTTGCAGACACATCGTCAGCACTTGGAGACAATGATTGCAAAGGCTTGCAAGTTAGTGCATGAACTGAATATACCAGTGGATGTAGAGGTGTCAGCCAAAGTGAGGAAATTGGATGTTGCAGTACGTGCTTCAAAGGAGGAAGTCAATAGGGTGACTTTTTATTTCCAGATGAAAATTATCGAGCTACAGTTAAAGTTGCAACCAATGACTCTACCAGAGGTTTAGGAGAAGCGTGGAGCAACAATAAAGGAGGGCATGACTACATTAGACACCGTAATTAATGAATGCTCTTTGATGTTTGATGCCATGATGGAGTTATGGATGAATCTGCAGGAGGACCCAAATCTACAGAATCTCAACACAGATGTTCGAGAAATGCAACAAAATTATGATGAGGTTTGAGCAACTGCACACACTTTGGTGCTAGCACAATGCCTTACAAAGCTACAGGAGGGCAAGAAGCTGCTCACAATGGTGGAAGACTTGTAGAGGAAGGAGGCCTTGCCGAAGGCTAGGTTGCATCCGTGGCTAGAGGAAGCTTGTTATGTTACTTTGTCACTTCAGGAGAAGCTCAAATTATTACAACAGATGCAGAGGACCATGTGCCTTGCAGTATAGGGGCAAAAAGCTAAGAAATTTGTCGAAGAGGTACAACAGGCAGCAGCACAAAGTGTTGTAGAAGTGGCAGTGATACATGTTGAGTTGGGTGATCTTCGTAGCAAGATCGCGGCGCTAGCTGAGTGATTCGAGGGCGAGTCATGATCTTTTTGTTGGGGGCCTCTTGGGGTAGGGTCCCTAGGGTTAGTTTGGGGTTAGTTTAACCCAATTTTGTAAAAAAATTGTAAAAAGAATGTAAATTCTCTGCAATATGAGGATGTAGAGTGCACATATAAATAGGAGTCAAAAGGGTATTAGCCGTTGTTTTTGGTCATTTTTAGATTCTCCCATGGTTCTTCGACCATGGTATTGTATGAAGGAAAGTTATAAATATTTGAGTCATAGCAAGCCTTAGAGATAACTTTTGATAGAGAATTTGGTACGCTGAAAGGTTTTTGCTGTCTTGGGAAAGTGCTAAGGTAGGAAGGCTTTGCTTCCTATGCTTAGGTGAAGAAGAGAAGGATCCTATAGCTGAGTGCGTAGTAGGCGTAGGTAGAGTCTGTAGCTAAGTGTGCAGACCCTTGCAGTTGTGTGTGCAGGGTAGAAGAGTCTGTAATCTGATAATTGAAGATCAATAAAGATAGTTTTTGAAAGAATTACTGTGTACTTTTGTGGATCTGTTTATGTTAAATTCTTTCGCTTAATGATATATTTTATGAAATATTGAATGAATGCTGCTCAAAGTCACTGAATCTATCTTAATAATGCATGGTATGAATGGTTATCTACTTTCATGAAGTTAAAAGTTGTTTCTGTTATGTTTCTTGATGAATTAAGTAGATCTGCACAAACTCAGATCTAGGGTAGTTTATTGATGCGTGGAAGTAGGTATATCATCATTTTAAGGTCCACAAAGGCTGATCGTGGACTCAGGAAGGTTTGGAAGCCATTTTAACCTATTTATAGTAAAGAGCCCTAGAATACTATCGATCTGCATGGAAGCAAATCTAAGGCACTGAAAGACATCACACTAGTCTTTGGATGCAGAAACTTGGTTCTTACATCCCCCAATACTGCTTTGGTGAGACTGCGGCCTGCGCTACGCAAGTTGCTGCCGAAAGGGCCAGCAGTGTAGGGTTTTGTTGGTTGACGCAACTAACTTCGAACTTGGGTCTAGACCCCTTAAGACAACATGAAGTGGAGTCATCCCTGCATGGAAGATTTGCGTGAGTAATTTCGCTCCAATTTCTACAAAAAACTCAAAAAAATAGAATATGGGAGGAAAGAAAACAAGAAAATGTGAGAAGGAAAAACTAAAAATAAGGGAGGCAAAGAAAAATAAATTAAGATCTAAACCCAACAGTGCCACCACTCCTATTGGTGATTATTTCTCTCAAGCATGTATGAAAAGATGAAATAATCACCTTTTAAGATGGTAACATACAACAGGCTGATTGTTAGTATAGAAACTAGGTTAGATCCATATTCCATAAGGCAATAAAAATTCACAATTAATTTATGTAAATAAAATATCAAAGATATTATCTTATAAACACAACCCAATAGAAAAGGAAAGTAAGTCTAATATGCGTCAAATTTATTGTAACTTTACTTCATTGCATAAAATGTTGCAAGGGGAGCAACTCAATATCTCCTGAGGGATGGGCCTTTGTCTCTTTCTCTGTCTCTCAATCCTCCTTTCTTCTACAAAAAAATGTCAGCATAAGCTTACTTTAGATGTCTCTTTAATTCCTTGGTCTGGCTCTGATCCAAGTTTGGGTGTGATGAAGGACCCTTCCAAGACATTTTACTTTTGTGATGTGTTGAATTTAATTTTTAAAATAACATAAATGAATACATGTGCATGTTGTAAAGAAGAAGAATAAGACAATCATCAGCAATATAAAAACATAAGCCGTTGATAACAGAGTTTGTCCAGGAGGGACTACGTCTCCGGGCCCTGGTGTCAAGATGGTGTAGGCCACTGCATTAAGTGCTGAATATAGTGAGGATGTACATAGAGATGATGTTGCGATCATACAAGGAAAATTCCCTCACGCAAGAGTGGCTCTAAGAGAGGTTCCACTACATGAACTCTCAGTCAAAAGACTCCTATCAGTATGACACAAACTCGTGCATGATGATCATCCTGCCAATGTGGCATAAAAGGGATCTCAAAACACAACATGCATAGCGACACATGTGTATCCCATCAACATACAATAAAGGGATCTCAAAACATAACATGATGGATCATGGCAACAAGTACATCACATAGATGATTTCCGCGTCACACCAAGCAGGAATTATGAAAATAGTAATAAGCAAGATCCCTCATCAACGTCAACAAGGATCTATGCAACACAATGCATAAAGAAGAAGTACATCAACACAACATATACCTCACAACCAAGGGCCATCTAAAGAAGTGAATGTCAAACTGTTTAAGTTGCTCAGACCATCGATCTCATGGCATCAATCGCATGGAAATGGTTGCTCGCACATGAATGCTGACACCTTCATTCCACTTAAAAAAGTGGCTGAAGAATAGAATGAGAAAATGAGAAACATGAACGCACCATCAAATTTGTGGCATCGAATAGTGCAAAATCGACTTTCAAATTTTTGAATTCTAAGAAGTTGAGAATTTGGGGCTCAAGGAATCTTTTAGACTCCCCTTAGATTCCTCAAAGATTTTTCTCCATAGGTGGACTGAAAATCTGCAACTCCAAAGGTGAACCTAACCTTGCCATTGCAATCACTGTGGAAAACCATGAAAAATGACTATAAACTTGACTATATTCCGACTTGGAGAAAAATTACCTCCTTGGGAAAATTTCAAGGATCATGGTTTCGCTCGTTTTTGCAATAGTCATGGTTCCACCTGCATACTGAAAAATGGCCAAAAAATACAGAACTCTGATGGAGAAATGGACAGCGCCATTGCGTTCATGGCATCGAGAAGTGCTGAAACCATATAAACTTTGTCAAGTTTCGACAAAGTGAAATTTCGCTCCTCCTGCAAAATTTCGTCTCGAACTGCGTGCACTATCTCCTCTTGTCTCAAAATGTGTGCCTGATCCTAGTTCCTCCATGATGCCCATGTACTGGGAAAATTGAGTTTATATACATTTTCTTTGGTGGATTAACCAATGTAGGCAGCTGTGGCACATTGGTAAGATTGGGTACTAGTTGAGGAGGGGTCGGGTGGTCAAACCCCACCCCTCCTTTTTTTACACATTATAGTTTTCTTAAACGAAAATGAATTTGAAAAGGGGTCAGGTCCACATTAGGCGGCCCACCCCATGCCTTCTCATCGGTGTGCATGTGTTTTAGGTGGTTGGTTAATATTTATGGGGCGTTCTTTATGGTGGTGTTCTTTATGGGGCCAACCCATGTGGCTACGTAGGTTCAAATCTCGCCGGCCTCACCTTAATACATACGTAAGGTTAATGGTGGTGGGAGTGGTGGCCCACCACCACCCTCTTTTTTTTAATATTATAATATATATATAATATATATATATTTATATATATATATATATATATCTATATATAGATATAGATATATATATATAATTAAGAAGGCATTTTCAAAAATTCAAATTTTAGGTCGAATGATTCTTTTTAACGAGGCCACGATTTCACCTGGAATCTAGTCAGATTTGTTTGGATTTGGTTCACCAGAAAAGTGCAAATTGTGTCCTCATTAAACCTGCCCAGTCACAAAGAAGTCAACCCAACTTTGACTACCTCTATCTCCTTCATTTGGACTCGAATTGACGAACCGTTCACACCGTCGTGATAAGGAAAATGAAATCTATGCTCTTGTCCTAGTTCGAGCATAATCCAAACACTTTTATTTTTGAGCTTTCATAAGATCTCTTTTTCCTGCGTGTCTCTGGAGCCACCTGGATCAATCCTCCCCACTGAGGAACTTTTGGTCCTCCAAACGCATGAAAAATAATATACAGATTCTTTGTACCTTGTCTGCATCACAAGCGTCCTGAAAGGTCTCACTTCCATCTCCTTCACCTTTGTTCTTCGGAGCCTTAATTGATGAGATGACACTTGAAACCTATGCAACTTGTAGTACATTGTTTTTCAAATTACATGCTTGTATTAACTGACCCACTAACGACCCAAGCATCCCACACTTGTCACGAGTTTATAACACATACTTGATTACAACAAGATCGATGCAATACCCCACTATGAAAACAATGGCAACATATCATTGTTGCTTCAACAAGTGATGGAAAACACATCATCACTATAACATATGATTTACAATAAGAAGTCAAAACACTATTTGCTTTGACAAGTGATGGAAACACAACATCACTTTCAGAGTGTAAAATGCAACTCAAAGTAAGACTAGACATCATTGTTGCTAAACAAGTGATGGAAAACACATCATCACTTTTACATTTTAAAATGCAACAAATGATTCACAAAAGCATAACCATGAAATGACAACATGTCTAGAAACCATTTTTCACTTATCAATGTGAATGGGTCACCTCCTTGTGGCAGTTTTTCCTGTCGAACAATCATTTCACCTGGTTCATGCACTGACACTCTGTCTTTAAGGTGTTATTCTAGATGAAGCCTCCAACAAGTGGCTCTTTGATGGCCACTTTTGTCATAATGACTGTAATAGGTTTTCTTCCTCCAGATCTACTTAAAATGTTTCTTTACCTACTATTGATGGGTTTTTTCATGCCTCGTCCTTTGGTGTGCTGCCATTCTTTTCCAACACCGAGAAAATGTATGATTATGTAATCCACAAAAGATACATGTCTTTCGATGCCATGTTTTACAATCATCATTAACAACATGATCATAATCGAAATGAACATTCAAATGTCGAAAGTGGTTATACATTTCCTTACCATTTCTGGTGTAAGTATGGTGATGAAAGCTTGCCTCAGCTCTATCCTTGCAATGGAAACTGCCATGGGATGATGGGGATGTTTTCCCATCATTTGCTTTTCTCGATGATTTCGACGATTTCTTGGAAGAATCTAACACCTTCGAGCATTCTCCCTTGGTGTATCTCAAGCCTGCAAATTTAGGTCTTTGCACAACCTCCAATGGTTGAGTTATGCCTTGGTTATTAACACCAAGTTTTCCTTCCTTCACGTGCTTCGTCCTGCCCTCATGTTTGTCCCTGTAATTGGGATCTCCAATGAAAATTGAAAGGAAACCAACATCTTTAACCTCCTCTGTTTATTTGGAAACAACTGATGAGGGCTTCTCATCATTTGTTGTTGGTGGTTCGCTAGCCATCGTGGTGCATTCCCCAACTACCTTTCTGAGATACCCAAGTCCTACCTGATAGGGTAATTCTTCTACTTTGATGGCGATGACAATGCCTTGGTCATTAATGCCCAAGCCATTTCATTCATACCCCATTTTCTTCAAAATTTTGGAGCCAATTCCTGTGGTATAATTTTCGAAAATAGCGAAATCATCATAAGGAAACATACATGAATTTGGAGAACTACTTTTTACCTCAAATGGGTCACACTGCAGCTTTTCCAAGGCCTCATCCTTTTCTTGTAGCTGTAATAGAAAAATGTGTTTCTCCTCTTTCTCTTCATGTAGAAGCATCTTCAATTCGACATTCTCTATTTTAAGATTCTGTTTGTTGTGCTTCAGTTCTTCTACAGCCTCTTTCGTGGCTCGCAACTGAAGCTGCAATCGCTCCTTTTCCCCTGTCTCTTTCTGTAGAGTTTCATACATTATTTCCACTCTTTTGGAAATATTTAGCATGGTCTTGTACATCGCTTTTTCATCCTCTATCGTTGCATGTTCCATTGTTCACGCTGCAATTGACATCC
Source organism: Pinus taeda (assembly GCA_000404065.3). NCBI lineage: Eukaryota > Viridiplantae > Streptophyta > Pinopsida > Pinales > Pinaceae > Pinus > Pinus taeda. The sequence goes on along the minus strand of APFE030814248.1, from coordinate 22,907 downwards.
ACGCAAAGACCACTCCGATACCACTGAACTATAGGCCCGGGTGTGACAGAGGACCCTTCCAAGACCTTTTACTTTCATGATGTGTTAAATTTCATTTTTAAAAGAACATAAATGAATACATGTGCATGTTCTAAAGAAGAAGAACAAGACAATAATCAGCAACATAAAAACATAAGTCATTGATAACGGAGTTCGTCCAGGGGGGACTATGTCTCTGGGCCCTAGTGTCAAGATGGTGTAGGCCACTGCATTAAGTGTTGAATATAGTGATGATGTACATAGAGATGATGTTGCGATCGTACAAGGAAAATTCCCTCACGTAGGAGTATCTATAAGAGAGGTTCCCCTACATGAACTCTCATTCAAAAGACTCCTCTCAGTATGACACAAACTCATGCATGATGATCATCCCACCAATGTGGCATAAAATGGATATCAAAACACAACATGCATAGTGACACATGAGTATCCCATCAGCATACAACAAAGGGATCTCAAAACATTACATGATGAATCATGACAACAAGTACATCACATAGACGATTCCACATCACATCAAGCAGGAATCATGAAAACAATAATAAACAAGATCCCTCATCAACATCAACAAGGATCTGTGCAGCACAATGCATAAAGAAGAAGTACATGAACATAGCATATACCTCACAACCAAGGGCCATATGAAGAAGTGGATGTTAAACTGCTGAAGTTGCTTGGACCATCGATCTCACGACATCAATCACATGGAAATGGTTGCTCACACATGAATGGTGACACTTGCATTCCACTTAGAAAGGTGGCTGAAGAATAGAATGAGCAAATGAGAAATTTGAATGCACCATCAGATTTGTGGCATCGAATAGTGAAAAATCAACTATCAAATTTCTGAATTCTGAGAAGTTGAGAATCTGGGGCTCAAGGAATATTTTAGATTCCCCTAGATTCCTCAAAGATTTTGCTCCATCGGTGGATTGGAAATATGCAACTTTAAAGGTGAATTTGACCTTTCCATTGCAATCCCTATAGAAAACTATGAAAAACGACTATAAACTTGACTATATTCGATTGATGGTCTGAGCAGCTTCAGTAGTTTGACATCCGCTTCTTCAGATGGCCCTTGGTTGTGAGGTATAAGTTGTGCTCATGTACTTCTTCTTTATGCATTGTGCTGCATTCTTGTTGATGTTGATGAGGCATCTTGTTTATTACTATTTTCATGGTTCCTACTTGATGTGATGTGGAATCGTCTATGTGATGTACTTGTTGTCATGATTCGTCATGTTATGTTTTGAGATCCCTTTGTTGTATGTTGATGGGATACTCATGTGTCACTATGCAAGTTATGTTTTGAGATCACTTTTATGCCACGTTGGTAGGATGATCATCATGCATGAGTTTGTGTCATACTGATAGGAGTCTTTTGACTGAGAGTTCATGTAGTGGAACCTCTCTTAGAGACACTCCTGCATGAGAGCATTTTCCTTGTATGATCAAAACATCATCTCTATGTACATCATCACTATATTCAACACTTAATGCAGGGGCCTACACCATATTGACACCGGGGCCCAGAGACATAGTCCCTCTTGAACAAACTCCGTTATCAACGACTTATGTTTTTATGTTGTTGATGATCATCTTGTTCTTCTTCGTTACAACATGCACATGCATTCATTTATGTGCTTTTAAAAATTCAATTTAACACATCATGAAAGTAAAAGGTCTTGGAAGGGTCCTTCATCACACCGAGGCCTAGATCACGTTCTTTGTTTAGACCTGAGTGGATAAGTTTGTTTCTGGAAAAACTTCTATAACTGTTACAAATCATTCTAATGGAAAAAGAGGAACTCGGGTTGATTTTTCCTCAACTGAAAGGTGGAAATCTCGAATGTGTGATTGAGTTCCATCAAATGCACCACATGGATAGTTAATAACATAGAAATAACTACCGCATGATTTTTTCACCAATATTCGCATGGCCGTGTGAGTTTATTGAAGAACATAAGTGTGGTCATGCATGATTAGTCATAAAGTTGCGCCTTAAGTGAAATTCCAATTTCTTCCTATCTATTTTCATATCTTGGGAGTTATTTCACCAAGGACTACTTTCATTGGTGTTTGAACGTGTTTATGACATGCTACCATTCTTCTATCTTATGTACAAAAGGCGTAGAAATTTTGGGATAACTGTTTTAATAAGTTCTATGTATTTTTTTCTTAAGATATCATGCATGTGCATAATATAGGATAACATGATGTAAGCATTCTACATTTATCATTTGCGACCTATTCATGAGGTGATTCAACATTCTAGGTACATGCTTATATGCATTTAGGTGGTACCACACATTATGTAGCATTTCCATCTTTACTTATACCTACATTTAATGTGATTTCATCCTAAAATTAATATATATAAGGATTCTTGTAATGATTTTTTCATAGGTTGAGTGAGTCATATAGCAAGCATCATCATGCATCATCACTCTCTTGGTTCCCATGTGGATTTGAATGAGTGATGCTTGCTTGTTTTTTTGCATTGAGGATAGCTTGCTTAGATTCTTTTGGAATCCAACTTTCACAAGGTATAACAACAATTGTTGTTGAACATATCCATATTCATTCATCAATCTTGAAACAATTATTAGAGGTATAAATTTTATTGAACTTTTTACCTTTTTTGTTTTAATAATAAAAAAATTGAATCCTGCTCACTTGGTATTTTGGCCTCATGGCTCTTGTGTTTCACTCCTTTTATTGGTGTGGCTACAACCCCTTTGAAATCTCCTAGTTCTTTTATGTTCCATCCACCACCCTCATACAACATTTTTTTTTCCTCTCTACATGTCCACACTGACTCTGGGCTACAATAATGGGCTCCCCTCTAATGATCAACAATGTAATACAACCTCCACATTTCTCTAGCAAGCTCAATAACAACTATCCCTCAATCTACATTTCCTCCTCAGAACATTCATTGCTAATAAACATATAGTTTTTCCTAAATATGATTAATTCCTGACAAATTTAATCAATTGAATTAGTACAAATATGATGTAGGGACTGTTAGAGTTGGTTTGGTCAATCCTCCGTCGGAGATCAAAACCCTTTATGCATTTCATTTTTAGGTGTCCCACTCCATTCACCCAGCTGCATTCTGCTAGGGTCATGCCATAATCTGACGGAGAAGGTCATGCCAATCAGTCCCCTTCATGTCTGGCTCCTGTTGGCTCAGTTCTTTGGTCAATAGTCATCAAAGCCCATTACCGTCAAGGTATGGTCCTTTAAAGGACAAAAGTCATTTTCGATGTCTAGGTCTAGGGAATCATCAATTTGGTCTTTGAACATGTCCAGTAAAGCCACGTAGGCCAGAGTGAGGCCCTTACACAGTCATGGTTCAGAGAGCTTCATCGTCATGTGGATAGACTTCGACTCTTCTTCAAAACTCTGTTTTGAAGAAAAGTCAAACAGTGTCATTTATGACAAAATTTGCAAAAAAAAAAGTCGTCAGTTGATTTCTTCAGATGCAATCATGGTTTCCATGGCCAAATGTCGTTTCATCCAATCCCTGCAAAGAGTGCCGAAAATTTCATCATTTGAGCTAAAATTTCAAAGGGAAAGTGAAAATCAGTGTGTTTTAAAGTCAGTGAAAAAGTGCCAAACACAACATTAGAAAAATGGGTTTTCAAGGAAGCAAAAATTAAACCCATCTCTTCCAAGGCTATATATACATGCTTTCATCCAAATTAAAGGCATTGTGCTATTAAAATCCTTGGAGAAACGTTGCAAAGGTGTGAGTGTGCAATTGTGAGCGTTTGAGTGAGTTGGAGGTGGTCTTAGATGGCGCGGCGCATATACACAGGAGCGCGGCACACACACAGGGAGCGGCACACACACAGGGCGCAGCGCACATAGAGCTTGCCTGCAGTTCAATTTTTCTAAGGGTGTGGTGCATACCCAGGGTGCGTCGCACTGAGCTTTGCGCGCAGTGCACACAGACAAGGGCCAAAATAAGTGCCCAATCACTTCCAAATTTTGGTGAAGCCTATCAAATTGAGAGGTAGGCCTTATATCATCCATTGCTCATCAGATGTTGTCAATGATATGGTGTTTATAGAGATGTTTCAATGCCACCAAAATGCATAAAATCAACCATAAGAAATCACCAAGAACCATGATGGCTAGGGTTGTTAAAATGTGTTGTTAATGCCAAGGTTTCACTCCACTCACCTTTTTCCCCTCACCTATCATTTTTGCCATCCTCCCTCTCTCATTTTTCCTAAAATCCCTGCCCTAAACTACTACCAGACCCTCTCCCCTATCCCTCCACTATTTGGCCAACATGACACCCCAAACCCTACCCTCTCAAAAACCCAAAACTCCTCCCATATCCCTAACAAATTTCTCCCTATAACCCCTATTCCCATTACATCACTCCCTTCCTAATATTCCCTGTTTCATTGTTCCCCTTGGTGAAAGATATCACAAAGGCACCCAGCCTCACACCATTATCAAAGGGCAGCCTAATCACAGTCCACATTATAGTCATGACATCACAACATTCGTTTGAGTATGAGATGGAGACACAGAGTGACTCATCCTCAGAAGAGCAGGCTCCCGGGAGACACCACAAGAGTGGCAAACATGTCAGGGATGAACCCACTACCCTCACCGAGTTACAAGCATGCCCTCTTGCCATGTCATTCTTCCAGCACCTATCATGTTTTGAATTTTGTCAAAGGGTGGAAAATGTTAGAGTTCATCATGAGTTGGCCCGTTAATTTGTGCTTCATCTACATGGAGGTCAGTCTATCTTGGCCGGGGTCACTTTCACATTGACACCCGAAGCTATATCAGTGGCAACAGGTATATCAAATGTTGGAGAACAGTGGCATAAGAAGAAGAAGGTGGATAAGCAACACTATGAGCCTTACATCAAGGCCAGTTTCTTGAGCCAGCTCACAAGAGTCTTTCCCTTCAGACACTTGAAAGATGAGTATGCTCCACTCATGAGATTGATCATGAAATACTTCAGCTGTGAGGGGAGGTTCTCTCGACTGTATGCCTATCACATCCAGTTGCTCATGCACTTTACCAGCGTGAGGATGACGAACCTTCCATTTTTCATATGCAGGAACATAGAGAGGATGAACACCTTCATGTTGCATAAGACCCTTCAGCAGCAGCTTAACAGTGTGTTTCACTTTGCTCTTATCCGGATTTTGGTAGATCATCAGTTGGGATTGCAGGGCATTGCTTGGGAGGACTTCATCTCCCGTGATTTCTTCAGCACATCACAGGTACTATCAGAGCCAGAGTAGGAGTTGGGTGGTCCTTCTCATCGGCATGAGCACCATGAGACCACTACCATGTCATTTTTTGTTACATATCAGAGAGGCAGTAGGCACTTGTTTGCAGCAGCAAAGCGAGTGTTATCTCCACCTAGGGTGGAAGGGGCCTCACTTTCGGCATCAGCAACACAGGTACTGGACAAGGGCAAGAAGTCCGTGCATGATGAGGGGCCATCAAGTGTGCAGGAGACCGATGTCATCCTCATTCAGGATGATGAGGCAGAGGCAGAAAATGCCAAACTTAGGATGACCATTCAGGAGTAAGACTTGGAGATCCAAGACTTGATACTCAAAGCGGAGAGGGCCAGATGGATCATCAATTATTTGGAGTAGAGGAACAAGCAACTTGAGGACTAGCAGGCAATCATGGAGCTGCAAAGCATCCGTGAGAATCAACAAGCTGCCCAGTAGAGGAGGATCAAGCTCACTACCTTGGAGCAAGAGATCAACAACGACCGTGAGTCTTGGTCAGAGTGGGTCAATCTAAACCTAGAGAGACTACTGGAGAGGGAAAATAGAGACAAAACCATACTAAGGAGGATGGCTTGTCATTACAGGGCACGGAACATTAGCGCAAAGGCCCGAATAAGGAGCTTGAAGGCCAAACTGAGCAGAGCAACAAAAGAGGCAAAATAGAAAGATCGGTTTTGAATCTTGGCTGAATCTTACGTGGCCCAATATAATGCCTCTTAGAGAACCTCTAGCCCAAATTTCAAGAAATTTGGGACAATTTTGGTCACATGGAAATTTTTTGGCACAAACATAAGTTTTTTCTCTATACGCGTCGTGCCACTGGCACGACTCGTAGGATTGGGAGCTCCAAATGAGAAATGGTTTGCATTTTTGGATTTAGCATGCAAAGTCACGAGTACTGGCACTCAGGCAAGAAATTTGGGCATGATTTGAGTCTCCAAGAGGTCAAAAACACCCCAAAAAGGCCTCACTGCCCCTATTTTGGCACACAGGAAGCAGTCTTGGGAGAATGAAGATTTGGAGGGGAAATGAGCTCCAAATTCAAAAATTCTACTTGGGTTGGAAATTAGACACGACATTTCCAACAGGCACACTTGGACACATTTTGGACTCCTGAAAGTTCCTCAAAATTGGCCTCAAAGTGGCGCGGCGCATACAGAAAATGTCGTGGCGCATATAGGAAAAAAGACCCAAATTGCCTCTGTTTCGCGAAATTTCACTTCGTGACTTTTCATAAATGGGCCCCCTCATCTACACTTCATTTTTTTGGCACCAAAGATGGAATTTAAAGTATTTTCACTCTAGATGGGCATCTATCCAAGTGGCAAAGGAAGGCAAACAGTCACCTCAAGCCATTTGTCATGTTTGTGACACTGCACCTGTAGCTGATGTTTGGCTCTCCACCTCCACTTTGTAATGATTCGAGTAACTCCCCAACCCTTGGACGTTCTATCTCTCCATGGAACATTCTATATATTGTATGTAAATTATTTGCAAAGGGCTTCTGGGAGACTGTGGGAAAGAAACTTTGTTTCTGCATTGTATATTGTTTACAGAGGATTAATGAAAGACAGTGGCTCTGTTTCATGAGATTCATGTGGTTGTGAGTGTAGAAATGTGTCTCTTATGTTTCATATGTATCTTGCTATGTTTCATAGTTCATTTCATATTCATTTCCAGTGAACTTTTCTAAGTTAGCTAAGGTATAATTCAATTTTATTTCTTTGCCTGTGGGAAAATTTCATGTTCAGTGTTCATTCTTCTGTTGAAAATGATTCATGTTGTCCATGCCCTTTTCACCCTCTTAATCGATCTCTCCATTCCACACTATCTTAAACTAAATTGCTAGGCTTTCCACCTATCTTGCCTCACCAAGTAATTCGTGCCTTTGTATTAAGTTCTCTGTTCATTGAGGTCCATTGGTCCCATACCATCCCAGAAACACAGTCATTCATAAAAATCACCTCTTATCTCCATATTCACTTACTAGCCTAAGATAAATCGTTCACTGTAAGTCATCTCAGGCCATTTCATTTATCTATTCACAGAGCATGACTCAGAGAGAGCCCTCTCTTGTTCTGGTAGGGCTAGCTACCAGACTAAGCGTTGTTTGTGGTTACCCTAAATTTTTCCTTCTTTTAGCCTAAGGAGGATTTAGGTGACAACATAGTGGAGAATCTGCTGGCGAAAAATCAATCCCCTTACTTCTTAATAATTCTAAGCTTCCGGATGATAAGTTTAGGATTTGATAGGCTGAGTAAAGTTGGTTGTGTCCTTTGATTTTTCTCAATAGCACACTGGCTTCTAGAAGATACACCAAAGCTAATCCAGATCCCGACCCTCCGCACATCTATGAAAATCCCAATTTGATTTCAAGAATTCGTCATCAAGAAAGCTCTATATTTCCCATGCTCAAATCCCATTCATGCTCGAACATTTTTGAGTATATTGAAGAGCTAGAGTTTGATGAGCAGTTTGAATTATCGTTGTTCGAAACCAAGTCAGAAAGAGCGGTTGAATCTACTGTTCATAATCCACAGTTTCTTGCAGACTTGGAGACGGAAAGGGATACCGGTCTATTGATAACTACATAGTAGCTTAGCTTCAAAATCCAATTGCTAGCCCCTTAAAAACTATGAACACTCCTCCAACACCTCTAAGGACAAATCCGCCAAAAGTGATGGCTGCCCATTTTGCACCTCTTGTTTTTCCTCAAGTTTTAGATGATATGCCCGCTGATTACCAAAGAAAAATCCCATTTTTTGATGGCACTCCTAATGGCATGACTGCTCAGCAACATGTGGATAGAATGGCATATTTCTATGAACTTCATGAGATCGATGCGGAGAATGTGGCAATGAGATTCTTCGTACAAACATTTGTAGGTGAAGTGAGGAAATGGTTTAGAGGTTTGCCGGCTGCTCGTATCACTACCTTGGCTGACTTACAAAGACAATTTTTGAACCGCTGGGAAGTGAAAAATAATCCTCTTCAAATTTTGGCTGAATATGAGAAAATCAAAAGAAACACTGGTGAGTCGGTTGCACAACCGCCAGTACAGACACCTTTGCAGCAAAACTTTGTGCATGGACCAGAATCAAATGAAGACAAGAATGTAATAGGCGAAGAAAATCACCTCTTTACTCCGGATGATTTGCCTACTTATCTCACTGAAGAGGAGGAGTATGCAAGGAATTCAGCTGCACACAAAGATGTAGATTTCATTCTAGCAAGGCACTGTCTTGGAGGAGGAATTAGATGAATACCAAAGAGGCTACATGAATGCTTTGTCCACCCAACAGTAGCGATATTCACTTAGAAACAGAGATGTGCCAGTCAGACCCATTCAAAAAAAGAAGGATCTTGAAGCGTCAAAGAATGATTCAACAGTTACACAAAGGAAGGAAAGGAGGTGGTTGATCTGGAGAGCAGCAAATCAACATCAACAAAACCATCACATCAACAAGTTGCATCGAAAGAAAAGGAGAGGAAACAAATCCCAGTCAAAGAGGTAGAAAAGATTCCCACTTTCAATTTAGAGAATGAGATTTCTAATTGAAGATATCCATCCCCTTGACTGAAATATTGAAGAACAACAGTTATAAAGGACAAGTATCTAAAATGTTGAATTTAGACCCAATGTCTGACATGGTGAATGTCGAAGATGATCAACCTGAAATGATTTTTGGGCCAGCATCAAATGGTGAGTCTCCTAATAGTGATGTGCCACCTTTTTACATCAGTTTAAGGTTGCACGATTTTGTGTTACATAACGCCATGTTCGATTCCGGAGCTTCTCACAATCTCATGCCCAAGGCAATCATGGATAATCTTGGTCTGGACATCACCCGAAAATATCATGATCTCTATTCATTTGATTCCAGCAGAGTAAGATGTATAGGTCTCATCAAATAGTTGGTTGTGAGTTTGGATCAGCTCCCAATGAAGAATGTTTTGATGGATGTTGTGGTAGTAGACATTCCTCCAAGGTTTGGCATGTTTCTTTCCAGGTCATGGGTAGCGAAACTAAAAGGGACACTACAGCTAGATTTCTCCTATGCAATGATTCCAGTGTTTGGACAAATGAGGAAATTGTATCAGGAATAAAAAATGAAGTACATGATCACAAGCAAGGAGAAACCAATAAATCATCCAATTAACTATGTTCATATAGATTTAGAGTCTTTTGTTTTGTATTCGGATAGTTTCAATGATATAGATAGTCAGTTAGTAGAAGAAGATGATATTCTGGAAATAACAGAAAACTTCAGAGAAGTTTTGAAGAAAGAAGAACAAGAACAGCAGAACAACGTTGGGCAATCAGCTAAAAATAATAGACAGCAAGTAGACAAGGCACAACAAACAGATTTCCAGCACTTGCAAGAGGAGGAAGAAGGTTTGTGGACCATGGATTTCGATGGAGCAGTGGGAAATGATGGCGCTGGAATTGGAATTTGGGTACGCAGTCCTTTCTCCGCCCCAAACAAAGTCCCTAGTAACGTACGGGTATGCTCTTACAAGTTGGCTTTTGAGTGTTCAAATAATGAAGCTAAGTATGAAGATTTGATTGCTGGCCTAAAGATTCTAAGAAAGCTAAATGCTAAGAGGATTTCAGTATATGGAAACTCCGAATTGGTTATCAAGCAGGTCAGAGGTGAATATCAAGCAAAGCATCCTAGGATGCGGGCCTACTGTAATGCAGTCCTAGACATTTTGAAATTATTTTCAGAATACACCTTAACATGTGTGCCTCGTATACAAAATAGTATTGCTGATTCTCTTGCTAAGGCAGCAAGTAGTTTGAAGATCCCAATGAACTCTAGCAACAAATTCAAAATTCATGTCAAGCATCGTCCAATCATTCTAGACAATCAGAGATATTGGCAAGTGTTCCAAGATGATGAGGAGATTGATGATTTTCTGCAAAACAAAGGCAAGTTCAAAGAGACCTCAATTGATGAGGAAAATGACAATGGCAAAGGTAATGGTACGGATGAGGTACAGATTAATGAAATGGACGTGTTGCAGCTGAAGAATAATGCTATTCCCAAAGGCTTGATACCTCTAGAAGAACTCTTTGATCAAGATGATGTAGCCCGCAAGCCGACATTGCAGCCAACAGAGAAGGGTGTGGAAGAAGTCAATATCGGGACAACTGCAAATCCTAAATTGGTAAAATTGTCCAAAGCATTGCCGCCAAAGATCAAGGACAAATATATCATTTTGATTTCTTCATTTGCAGATGTGTTTGCTTGGGACTATTCCGACTTAAAGACATATGACACCAATATAATTCAGCACACTATACCCATCAAGCCCAATCAAAAGCCATTCAGACAGAAGTTGAGAAGGCTAAATCCAAAGTTGCTGCCATCTATTGAAAATGAGATCAACAGGTTGTACAAATCAGGGATCATTGTGCCAATCAGATTTTCAGATTGGATCTCTAACTTGGTGCCCGTAAGGAAGAAGGACAGGTGAGATTCACTTATGCATTGATTTCAGAAATCTCAACAAAGTTTCATTGAAGGACAACTATCCATTGCCCAAAATGGACCATATACTTCAGCGAGTAGTGGGAGCATCTCGTATGTCACTGCTTGATGGTTATTCCGGATATGACCAAGTTTCTGTCCATGAAGATGACCGAGACAAGACAACATTCACCACTCCATGGGGAACCTTTCATTATGTGAAAATGCCTTTCGGTTTGAAGAATGCGGGTGCCACATTTCAGCATGCTATGGACTTGGCTTTTGCAAATGAGAAGGATGTCTTTTTGGTGGTGTATTTGGATGATTTGACGTGTTTTATAAATCTGATGAAGAGAACATGTACCATCTTAAAACCGTCTTCCTAAAGTGCATAAAATATGGCTTGTCGCTGAATCCAAAGAAGAGCTTGTTCGCCATGGAAGAAGGCAAACTACTCAGGTACATTATCTCAAAAGATGGCATCCATATTGACCCGGCACGTGTGCAAGCAATTCAGCAAATAGATCTACCCCGGAATAAAAAGGAGATATAATCATTCAATGGTAAGATGAACTTCCTACGCCACTTTGTACCCAATCTTGCTGAGCATATAAGAGAGATGACAAACATGCTTAAGAAGGACAACCAAGTGAAATGGACGGAAGAGGCTGTAAAATCTTTCAATTTGGTCAAATTGGCTCTTTCCTCAGCCCCAGTTCTAGTCAGCTCGGACTACACTAAGGATTTCATATTGTTTTCGTTTGCTTCGGAGCATACTATGGCAGCGGTGTTATTGCAGAAGAGAGATGATCATGAAAGACCCATTGCATTTTTCAGCAGAGCTATAAGAGACGCAGCTTTAAAGTACAACATCATTGAGAAGCAAGCCCTTGCACTTGTGAAGGCATTGAAAGATTTCCGGGTGTATATTCCACATTCTCACATTCTAGCCTATGTTCCTTAAATGCTGCTGTAAAAGATGTTTTAGTGCAGACCGATCCAGAAGGAAGAAGAGGCAAGTGGATTGCAACTTTGCTGGAATATGATGTGGAAATAAAGCCCATAAAGCTGGTGAAAGGACAGGGATTGGCGAAGCTAATGGCCGAATCAAACTTGCATACCTTGGACATAAATCTGATCGCTGTTATGTTCGATGAGAATGAAGAAGAATCGTCAATTCAGGTATCAGAAATGTTTTCTCTTTCTCCATGGTACGCAGATATCATATACGTGCTCAAAAATTTGTCACCACTGCCCGGCATGACTAGAAACAAAGCGAGAACACTCAAGTTGAAGTCTGCCAAGTTTTTCATTCTTAATTCTACACTGTATTGGAAAGATCCCGGTGGTGTCTTGTTAAATTGTTTGGTGGAAAAGGAAGCAAATAAATTCATGGAGGACTGCCACCAAGGAGACTGTGGTGGTCACCTTTTTTGGAAGTCAACAGCAAACAAAATTTTGAGAGCAGGGTACTATTGGCTGACATTGTTTGCTGATGTATATAAGATGGTCAAGTGCTGTCATAAGTGTCAGATTTTCAAAGGGAAGCGGAAGTTACAACCTCTACCACTCAAGCCCATAGAGGTGAGTTTTCAGCAATGGGGATTGGATTTCATTGGCAAAATTCACCCCACTTCTTCCAGACATCACAGATGCATCCTCACAGCCACAGATTACTTCAAAAGATGGATTGAGGTGATTCCCACCAGACAAGCTACATATGCGGTAATCATTTCATTCCTTGAAAATAACATCTTGTCTCGCTTTGGGTGCCTGTTGTGGCCAGGAACAACCCCCCCTTTTTCCTTATTTAAGTATTTGTCCAAAATACTAAATGAATAGGGGACCCCTAGTTTAATTTTGAGAAAAAATCAAATTTTCCTTCTTCAAAATAAAGCTACCATCGTAGGCTTAAAATGGTCTTTCGAATATTTTAACCTAAGTCTACGATAAGGTAAAGGTCTTTAAGAAATTGCATTAATGCGCAAGGCCCCCCAACGTTAAGCCTAACTTCGCGTCGCAGTAAGTAATGTTCATAAGGAAAAACTTCAAAATATGCCGATCTGCGATAACACCGATCGCAAGATCGCACATCGCAGAAATGAAATGGCAATACTTAACAAACATCAAACTCCTGCGACCCGCGATGTTGCGACATGCGATATTGCGATCGCCGCGATGGCGCAGTCTGCGATCTGGCGATTTGCGATAAGTGCGCCTTGCGATGGCACAATCTTTGATGTAACATAAAGCAAATCATGAATCATTTAATCGTGAATCCTTCGGGCACGCCATTCAAAGAAAGGCCACTTACCATAATCTGACCCCAAATCATGCGCTTTTAATGATAGCAAGTGGATTAGTTGTCAGTTATTTAATGAAATAAAGACGCGTGCTTTGCTAAAGAATTTTTTCACGTAAGGTGGCATATTTAGTATATCTGTTGCATTTAAAACTCTCCCATCACCTTTCTCAATCAGTCATTTCCACCTCGCTCGTAATCTGCAGGAACTAGGAGATAAGAAGATTCAAAAGCCAAACGCAGGAGCAAATGGGAAAGAAGAATAAAGCCCAAGGCTTCGAGACGAAGGAAAAGGAAAAGGAGATGGCGCCCTTGTACACAGACATTGCATGCAACAGGGACGCAGGAATTTCGACCTGGGAAGGCATGTTTAGGCTGCTGGAGGAGGAAAATCCCAGAGTAATGAAGGTCGATAGCACCGCGGGATCACAAAACTCTTCCGAGGCATCCTTAGAAGAGCTGGCTTGTTCATTTCTTCATCGAATAACATCTAGACCCAAGATATTGCCGTATACAGATATGATCAAATGGATACTTGACAATGCAGAGTTACAAGGCAGACAATTCAAGGCTCCAGGGCATGGGCTCATAGGATCATTCGCCGCGCAAGACTTAAAGCTCATGTATCATCTTCCTGAGCCTTAGACGACCTACAACACGCAATTTGTCAAGAAATTTGCAGCAGAGAACCCAAACCTGGCAGAAACCACTAAATAATGAACCAGAAGAGAGGAGCCGCTAAAAAGGGACAAAAATGGTATGTACAGCACTGGTTCTCTCACCTCTCCATATCGTTTTGCTGCGGCCATGCTGTGCAGGCTGTTTGGGATGCCAGACATAAATAAATTTTCGTCTGAATGGCTACCACTCATAGATGCTGCCACAAATGCCGATCTCGTGGATTGGGCCAAAATATTTTTTGATAATTTATACATTGCTGTCATGAATTACCATTCTAAGAGATCCTTGTCACAAAGGGTCTATCCTCCTTTTTATCTGTCTGCTTACATTATGGATTCTATTTGATATGTATTTAAATTTCCAACTATGGGTTGGAAATGGACTACCCAGGACCCGTCACCTATTCATGTTTACTACAAAGTATTATGGGATTCACAGTTTACCCCTCACTTCTATTAGATTTGCCACAGGCTCATATTACCCCTATATAGGATGATGTATGGTGAAGAACCCCCGAGGTGCTCACCCGAAGCGCAAATAGACATCATCTCCGTCGCAAGATGGTTCGGGGAAGAATGGTTCACTTATATTAGAGTGTTTGGGAGCACTGTACCTCCACATGTCCTACCTCTGTATGTCCCCGACAAGCTTTTGGCTAGGGAAATTGCCTATCAGACTTGCTCAGAGGGCGGCCTAACCAAAGAGCTAAAAGACAAGAAAAAGGCCATATGGCCTTAGTTTCCTGTAGCTTGTGGGGCCTTCTCATTATTCGATGTAGGACATGCTTTTGCCGAAGTAGGGAATGTGACGTCCCTACAATTATTTAAATTCCCCGCTCGACCTTTTGACCTAAATAATGTTGCCCATGATTTCACTATAAGTGTTAGAATAAAAGTGTTCGCCAGAAAGAAAGATTTATTTGATGACTTGTTTCAAAATAAAAGTTCATTCCAAGAATTTTTGCGAGAAGCTAAGTCGAGGTTATCCCCAGATGACCTCGAAAGATTTTTGTTATTTAGAGAAAGAAGGCTAGCCAGTGTTCCTCTAGAAAAGCTGCGCCTGCTCGCCAGAGAACCTACTCCAAGTGTCAGCCTCAGCGGAAACTCCAGTACTTCCAAATCCAAATCTGACGCTGCCCAAGGAACACCTGAACGTTCTAAAAAGTCTACAAGCGACCAAGGAAAAGGCGAAGAAACAGGCAAGGATACTGCTCAGTCAAGTGCAATGTCGCAACTGCAAGTTATCGCCTCCCCACCAAGAGATGTCCCTCCTCCCGTCATTAAATTGTCACTCGTCACGACAGAGCTCGATAAAGAGTGGGAAAACTTCAACGAGCTAATCAGCCTTGAAGGGCAAGTCCCAAGAACACCTGTGAGCGATGCACAGGTAGCACAAGAACTGGTTTCAACCATGGTCGGTAGTGTCTCAGAAACGGAGCATAGTCATATCGCTCCGCCTTCTGAGCTTCTACTTAGTATAGAGGAAATTCCCCCATTGGATGTATTCTATAGTCCTCAACATAAAGTAGTGGTGAGGAGACAAAGAAAGAAGAGAAAGCTAGAGAATACGCTGTCACAGGACGCTGAACATTTAGACGTCTTATGGAAAGACCCTAACAACAACCCGACAGAAAATCTCACGAAGTTGTCTCAAATCGCAGGAGCATATGCTTCTGCGACTATCGACAAAGCGTCGGAAGTTCAACAACTGTTGAGGGAGCAAGAAAACCAAATACAGCTACTACAACAATAGCTACAAAAAGCCAATGCCAGTAATGAAGCGTCCAAACAACTCGAGAAACTACAAGAATATTTTCAGCAAATGCAGATAAGCTATCAGAAAAGCCTGGACGAAAAAGGAAAGAAGTTGCAAGCTTTACAAGAAATACACAAGGATGAGCCCAAGCTTGCCGAATTCATTTCAGGGTCTACTAGCTTAAATGAGCAACTTCTGCAGCAACAGGAAGAGTTGGGACGTAAAATATCGTAGTGGAGTCACTATTGCGAGCTGAGCGACAAACTCACCAATCAAGTGACAAACCTGCGAAGTGACTACGACCAGGTTGACAGACGAGTGACAGAGTATCTAGCTTGGCAGGATGGAGAGGAAGGGAAGAGAGAAAATGCACCCAGAATAAACGAAAGCCATAAAGAATTGCTCTTTAACAAATGGGACGATCAAATCAGGCAGGCAGAACAGGTGGCAGAGGCAGCGGTGACACAGGCAAGTGTTCTTATAGACTGTGTAAATGAAAATTTACACAGAGCCAACTTAATCACAGAAACCACCCCGGGATACCTACCAAACAAATCACGAATAGAGGTAGAATGGAAAGAGAAGGCGCAGGAAAAGGGAAAAGCGATCCAGGCATTGAACAGATTGAATTGGGAGTGCTATTGGGCATACTTAGTCAAGCCACACAGTCAATGGATGACTGTAAAATGCATCATAAACTCAGCCGAGAAAGTAGTGCCAGCTCTCATAGATTCTGTTTTCGCAGCCCAGCTCAGCGCAGAAGTCGGCCAACCGACTCTTCTCAAATCCATGCTGAACACTTGCAGTTTTAAGGACCAAATTCAGAAGTAGCTTATTTTTAGTAGTTTGTTGTTTCCTTTTTATTTAGATTAGAAAAAGGGCGGTCATTTGAGAGCCGTATCCTTAAATTTTGTAAAAACACTATTATTAGATTTAGGAAGTAGTATTTTAACCCTTCTCATGCATTTAGAGAAGGGTCCAGAGATTTGTCAAAAACTTATCCTCAGAACATGCACTTCTGCACCCTCAGAGGAGGTTTTGATGAATGGATGGATCGAGATTTATTTTTTACTTGCATTTTGATATTTTCTACTGATGTTGCACTTCTGTACTCTTGGTAGATTTTAGAACAAGTAGAGATAGATCGTTTTTGCTTGAAGCTTATGCGTAGAACTAGTCATAAATGGTACTTTTATCTCTTGGCAATATCTGCTTATACTCTTTAAGTGATTTACAGTTTCAGTTGTTTATATGTTACTGCATGAATATATGGGTTATCATTTGGCACTTTTGTACAGTGGACTCATATTGTTTATGTGTGACATATGAATGGCTTATTATGCGATATACTGTTCACAACTGTTTTGCCTAAATTCTTATGCAAAGTGGTTTATCTCAAATGGTTTCTTTTCTTATGATAGCTGAATGATCTTTATTACCAGTTATTATTCGAAATATTTTTAGATCGCATAATGGAAGATATACAATCCCGGGTTAGAATAGATTTGATTTTTTGTTTCTCATTAGATATAATAGCATAGAGTAAAGTTAAAGAATCTGATTTAGATTAGCTTTAAAATACTCTCAGATCAGCATAGTTCAAATCTATACACACACACACACCCAAGATTGGGAAACTGGTCCCGTTATCCCCAGTCGGACCCGCTATACCAAACGGATAAGGAGCTGCCAACCAAGGTCCGGACCGGGTGGGTATCCCCCTTGTTGTCGACCCGATTTTCGGGGCTTCAACATATTTGGCGCTAGAAGGAGGGCTTGAACATAGTGTCTGTTGGAATGATCTTCAAATCGTAACATTTGAATCTGGATGGCTGCTCACAGACTTCCCATTTGGAGCTGCATCCATGTTCCTACCTCTTCCAACACTCCACCTGAAGCGGTAAGACTCTTGTCTCAGGTAAAATTCAATGGTAAGAATAACTCTTCTGCTTTTAATCATGCTCTTCAATTTATTCAAAGAATTTCAAGTTATGATATTCCAAGAAATGATGAAGGCGTTTTATGCATAATTTTTACTCTTACACGCACGGCGGAAGCTAGAAAATGGTGCAGAAACCTCCCAGTTGCATCAATCCACAGCTGGGACCAATTCGCCAAGATTTTCATTCTTGAATTTGATTGTTATGACTATGACCAGGTATACGATGAAATTGATTATCTCAGGAAAAACGATGAATCTATTAGGGATTTTAATATGCGATTTCATTTTGATTGTCTAAAATACGATCTTGAAAGCGAACTCATAGAGGAAGAATATTTAGATTATGCTGAACATTCCCTGCCTCCTATATCTGATCAAGCAGAAATTAGTCCAAGTTTTGTCTCTTTTCTTTCTAATATGAACGAGAATTCCAATTTGAATATGCAAATCGCTCATAATGAAAAAATCCCTCAAAGCCTAGGAGTTATCCATACTCTAATACAAGAAGACAAAAGCGAGGGCGATGGAGGGAAGCCTGCCTTGGAACCAGGAGATGACTTTGATACAAGGTCAGATGATCTCGTTGCAAGTCAACAAACGCAGAAGCCAAGGTTAGAACAGCAAACTATTTTTCTTTCAGGAAGTATCAGTACACAAAGGCATGATCTGAAACCTGATGTCTATATTGAATCTGATTAACGAATATTTTTCCATGATGATAGTCTTAAATGTGTTGCTTCAGAATCACACTTCTCTCTTTACCCTGATGTTTTTAATGATGATAACTTTTCCCCTCTCAACATTAAAGATATTTCAAAAAACACAGAGGATAAGTCAAATA
This sequence comes from Pinus taeda, assembly GCA_000404065.3. Taxonomy (NCBI): domain Eukaryota; kingdom Viridiplantae; phylum Streptophyta; class Pinopsida; order Pinales; family Pinaceae; genus Pinus; species Pinus taeda. The sequence continues at coordinate 4,588 of APFE030814248.1, read as the reverse complement.
AGTCATCGTTAGATTTTCAAAATAAAGAGATAGCTATAGAAATCACACGCAATGTTGTTTCCAAGCAAGGAACACTTGAATCTCCTTGTCTGAAATTATATGACCGAAAGGAAGAATCTAGGGAAACTGGTAAAATCAGTTATGATGGTTACTTTGCCAATGACGATGTTATCGATTTATCTCAAGTAACTCATCAAAGCTCAAAAAATGAGAGATATTCTAATTCGGAAAACAACTCATTCAATCCTCATTTTGAGGCCAAAGATCATTCGCCTGATTTTGCTGACCAAGACGATATCCCAATCTATGATTCATACCATGAAGAAATCCCCATGCCTATTCACAATCATAATTTATCTTCTGTTTCACATGACCTGGTCAGTTCTTGTGAACAGCAAAATTTTACAAGCTTATCCCAGTTGTGCTGTAACTTTATTTGTACAAAAATCTTTTTTTATTGTTGTTCCCACTTGCACTCATCTTGTACAAAATCAGATTCTGTTTTAAATTTTTAGTTTTTTGATAGATTATTCTGGTATAACCAACACCTTACCAAAGACAATCCAAAAGACGAGCTACCATTGTGGAAAGCTAAGCTATGTCAAGGAAGTACAGAACTTCCTCCATTACAAGATCATCAAGATATAACAGAAATTCATCCTTATTTTTATGATCCAATAAATATCCAGTTGGAAGGAAGATTTTGCGAGAAAGAAATTTCGGACAAAATTCCAACTGGAGTTATGCATTCTTATTCCGCATCCAACGTTAACATTCCAAGGAAAATTCCGTTCTTAACACAAACGTTGGAAAGCTGCATACGTATAGGAGTAAAAATGAGAAAGTGGCTCCATTGGAAATATCATTTCACCTAGTCAAATTTTTGCATATAATTAGAGTAGGAGTAGGAGTAGTTTAGTTAAGTAGTTAGGTTTATTTTTGAGTAGTTGATAGTCGAAATAAGAAAAGAAGATCATCCCTATTGTCTACACAACCCTAGGGAATGTCTGCTTCTCATTTCGTTAAGTAATTTTCCCCGTGAATAAAGTTTGCTTTGGTTAACAACATTCGACGTTTATGAAAGACACCTTTTTTCTCTATCAAGATTTTGAACTTCTGCTTCTATGAATGACAAATATTTTTCTTTGAAACTTGATCTTTATTATCAATAGAACTTTAATCCAGATATGATATTAGTTTCAACTCCAAAAAATTGAAGAAAGTAATCTCAGCGAAGAAATTGTTTTACGTCAGTACAATGAAAGGCATCAATGACAAGATGAGGAGTCCCTGTAGAAACAATAATTACCAAAGAAGCTTTATTATTGTCGTCCAAAACTTTCTTAAGGAAAGAAAATTGACTTCCTCCCTGCTAAAGGAAATCGCAACATTCAAGGAAGCAATCCAATAAAAACACTATATCTCAAAGAATAAGAGGTCTCATCACGAGCCGACTTATCATCATCACAGATATTATAACTTGCTGACTTTCCCAAAACTGTCCACCAAAACAGGGCAACGACTCAAGATTGTTGCAATCAAAAGACAGGGGATCTCATCACGAGCCAGCTTGTTCAGCAAAAGTATAAATCTAGTGAATGACTGTGTCATAATTTGGCCACCAAACCAAGACATTGTTCTTTAGAGAATAAAAAAAGAAAAAGTGTCAAAATGGGTTTTTCTCTGAATAGTTGTAAACACTTAGGCGGGATAAAGGATCATTACTGGTTAATAGGTAACCTTGTCGAGGCTATGGACGCCTGCTGGCAGTAGAGGCTCTACCTTCGACAAAGAAGCATATTTGAAAAGGACTGCTATACTGAGAAGACTTTATTTTAATTTTTATTCAAAGACCAAGTAAGGGCTGGTGTAAATGCAAGAACAAGCTAAGAATACAAGTAAATAGAAAGGAGTTGAAACGAAATATCATTGATAGTTTGAAGTATAATATTTTTATCTTTCTATAATAAAGTTTAAGTTTTTTGAGAATTTTTTTTTTTATTTTTAGAAGTTTGAAAGAGAGTCAGAGATAACTGGTTCTCCCAAGTGAATCGCCAATTTTTGTGGCCAGCAACAACCCCCCTTTTTTCATTTAAGTATTTTCCAAAATACTAAATGAATAGGGGACCCCTAGTTTAATTTTGAGAAAATCAAATTTTCCTTCTTCAAAATAAAGCTACCATCGTAGGCTTAAAGCGGTCTTTCGAATATTTTAACCTAAGTCTACGATAAGGTAAAGGTCTTTAAGAAATTGCATTAATGCGCAAGGCCCCCCAACGTTAAGCCTAACGTCGCGTCGTAGTAAGTAATGTTCATAAGGAAAAACCTGAAAATTTGCCGATCTGCGATAACACTGATTGCAAGATCGCACATCGCAGAAATGAAATGGCAATACATAACAAACATCAAACTCCTGCGACCTGCGATATTGCGATCGCCACGATGACACAGTCTGCGATCTGGCGATTTGCGATAAGTGCGCCTTGCGATGGCACGATCTTCGATGTAACATAAAGCAAATCATGAATCATTTAATCGCGAATCCTTCGGGCACGCCATTCAAAGAAAGGCCACTTACCATAATCTGACCCCAAATCATGCGCTTTTAATGATAGTAAGTGGATTAGTTGTCAGTTATTTAATGAAATAAAGATGCGTGCTTTGCTCAAGGATTGTTTCACGTAAGGTGGCATATTTAGTATATCTGTTGCATTTAAAACTCTCCCATCACCTTTCTCAATTAGTCATTTCCACCTCGCTCGTAATCTGCAGGAACTAGGAGATAAGAAGATTCAAAAGCCGAACGCAGGAGCAAATGGGAAAGAAGAATAAAGCCCAAGGCTTTGAGGCGAAGGAAAAGGCAAAGGAGATGGTGCCCTTGTACACAGACATTGCATGCAACAGGGTCGCAGGAATTTCGACCTGGGAAGGCATGTATAGGCTGCTGGAGGAGGAAAATCCCAGAGTAATGAAGGTCGATAGTGCCGCGGGATCACCAAAGTCTTCCGAGGCATCCTTAGAAGAGTTGGCTTGTTCATTTCTTCATCGAATAGCAGCTAGACCCAAGATATTGCCGTATACAGCTATGATCAAATGGATACTTGACAATGCAGAGTTACAAGGCAGACAATTCAAGGCTCTAGGGCATGGGCTCATAGGATATTCGTCGCGAAAGACTTAAAGCTTATGTATCATCTTCTGGAGCCTCAGACGACCTACAACACGCAATTTGTCAAGAAATTTGCAGCAGAGAACCCAAACCTGGCAGAAACCACTAAAGAATGGACCAGAAGAGAGGAGCCACTAAAAAGGGACAAAAATGGTATGTACAGCACTGGTTCCCTCACCTCCCCATATTGTTTTGTTGCGGCCATGCTGTGCAGGCTGTTTTGGATGCCAGACATAAATAAATTTTCGTCTGAATGGCTACCACTCATAGACGCTGCCACAAATGCCGATCTCGTGGATTGGGCCAAAATATTTTCTGATAATTTATACACTGTTGTCATGAATTACCGGTCTAAGAGATCCTTGTCACAAAGGGTTTATCCTCCGTTTTATCTGTCTGCTTACATTATGGATTCTATTTGCTATGTATCTAAATTTCCAACTATGGGTTCGAAATGGACTACCCAGGACCCGTCACTTATTCATGTTTATCACAAAGTATTATGGGATTCACAGTTTACCCCTCACTTCTATCAGATTTTCCACAGGCTCATTTTACCCCTATATAGGATGATGTATGGTGAAGAACCCCCGAGGTGCTCACCCGGAGCACAAATAGACATCATCCCTGTCGCAAGATGGTTCGGGGAAGAATGGTTCACTTATATTAGAGTGTTTGGGAGCACTGTACCTCCACATGTCCTACCTCTGTATGTCCCCGACAAGCTTTTGGCTAGGGAAATTGCCTATCAGACTTGCTCAGAAGGCGGCCTAACCAAAGAGCTAAAAGACAAGAAAAAGGCCATATGGCCTCAGTTTCCTGTAGCTTGTGGGGCCTTCTCATTATTCGATGTAGGACATGCTTTTGTCGAAGTAGGGAATGTGATGTCCCTACAATTATTTAAATTCCCCGCTCGACCTTTTGACCTAAATAATGTTGCCCATGATTTCACTATAAGTGTCAGAATAAAAGTGTTCGTCGGAAAGAAAGATTTATTTGATGACTTGTTTCAAAATAAAAGTTCATTCAAGGAAGTTTTGTGAGAAGCTAAGTTGAGGTTATCCCCAGATGACCTCGAAAGATTTTTGTTATTCAGAGAAAGAAGGCTAGCCAGTGTTCCTCTAGAAAAGCCGTGACTGCTCGCCAGAGAGCCTACTCCTAGTGTCAGCCTCAGTGGAAACTCCAGTACTTCCAAATCCAAATCTGACGCTGCCCAAGGAATGCCTGAACGTTCTAAAAAGGCCACAAGCGACCAAGGAAAAAGTGAAGAAACAGCTAAAGATACAGCTCAGTCAAGTGCAATGTCGCAACACCAAGTTCTCGCCTCCCCACCAAAAGATTTCCCTCCTCCCGTCATTAAATCGCCACTCGTCACAACAGAGCTTGACAAAGAATGGGAAAACTTCAATGAGCTAATCA
>APFE030814228.1:95843-110343 GCA_000404065.3 Pinus taeda | reverse complement strand
GCCCGATCGGGCTGGATGAGCTGGCGAGGAGGACAATGATGGTTTGGCGACGCACAAACAAAGTCACAATCGAAGGCGATCAAGGCATAAGTGCAATGGGTAAGTGGAGCGGCCGGCAGAGGAAGGGTGCAGGTCCTCAGTTCAGTGGCGCAGATGTTCAGAGCACGGGACAGGACGGAAGGACGGTGAGAGGATTGATCCATGATGCTCCGGGCCTCGGGATTATCTGCAACCATAACTTCGGTAATGATACCGATGAGCAGATGCGTCTGAAGAACGAAGGAAGGCGACGGGTGAAATACTGTGAGGAGAGCAAGAAACCTGCACGCAAATACCCTGAGCGTCGGTGTAGTCTGAAAGCTATCGTAAGGAAGGCGGGAGGAGTAAATTGCAGAGGACGGAGGATAATGGAGGCGGAAGGCAGTGGGAGCAGAAGGAGATGGATGCGGAGCGGGGGTCCTGATGACCAGAGCAAGCTCGCAACAGACATGAAGGGCAAGCGAAAAGTGGAGGCCGAGGGGAATCCAAACATTCAGGTGTTAGAGATATCAGAGGAGGAGAGCGAGGAGCAGAAGGGAGACCAGGAAGAGGAGGCATGGAAAAATCGATGGAAAAGGTTATCAGATGAGGATAGTGAGGACGCCAACGAAGGCACTGGTCGTTTTACAGGCAAGGGCAGGGGAGGACCACGCGGCAGAGGCAGACGAGGTAGAGGCCGAAGGGGCCGCGGTGGGCGCTGGAGAAAGGATGTGGCGGAGAGAAGAGGACGGAGGGGGCGTCAATGCAGCCCAATCCTGGAGGCGGAAGCTGAGCCTGCTGCGGGAGATGGTAACCGGCGGACAAGACAAACTATTGGAGACAGAATCAGAATTGCTGAGCAGGAGTACAGGGAGAATTATAACCCCAAGATCAGGAGAATTATGGAGCATTGGGAAGAAGAAGCCATCCAGGCTCAATTTGAAGAAGAGATGGAAGATTGGATTGCTACCATGCCTGATCCTGGCCATACCAGAGGAAGAATGACCCTCTACAAACAATCTCTTCATTTGTATTGGATCATGAAAAGGCTTATGGCAAAAGCTTTAGAACAGGTAGCCATAGAGATGGCTGAGATGGTTCAGAGTCTCCCTAATGTGAAAAAAGAATTGAAGGACATAGTCATAACCATGCTTCTGCAAGAAAAAAGACTGGAGGATCTGCAGCAACAGCTCGTGGCAAGTGGAGTGCTGGTGAAGAAGGAGAAAGCCCAGCAAGCTGAGCCTGAAAAGCAGTGATCAAAGGCATGTTTTTTTGCTGTTTTGGGAGCTGTCTCGCTTTTTGATTTCCTGTAGGCATGAACTATTTTGCTGTTTTTATATTTAGGAAGCAGTATATAGGCAATAGTATGGATATAGAAACAGAATTAGGACATGAAGTATGGTATGAACAGGTTGATACTGTCTATTTTTGTTTTGATGTGATAAACTTTGGGTGGTCAACATACCCGGTTTCCCTTCGGGGCGGGGTGAGACCATCCTGATGCTGCTGTAAATATTCTTTTATTTTAATAGAAAAGGACCTACCCAGCTTACAAAAAAAAAAAACATAAATGCCAATGCATATCATCATCATCATAAGGATACATCATCACTATAAGAACCATATGTGCATCATTATCCTCCTACTATTATATCATGAAACCTCATGTAACATTATACTCAACATCATAACAGTTAATTAAACTAAACTAAAATCATAGTGTACGATTTAGGTGTATCACAGTATAACTTTATAACTTTTTTATCAACAACCATTCTTTAGAAAGATTTTGAAAATGGTATGCATCATTAAAGAATAGGAAGTTGACTGTTGGAATTGATTAGTTTGCATTTTGTAATGTGTCGCAGCTAACAAGCCAACCCTTAGATGGATGCTTATTAAAATCATTTAGGAGGAAACCCAACACAGTGTTGTTTTGGATAGCTTTATTAAATCAGATAGGAGGCAGCTCAACTCTGAGAAATTATATAAGGAGAATCAAAATGATTTGTGCGTTTTCTTATCATCCTTTGCATGGTCATGGGGACCTCTCAGATGGTTGATTCCCAGCGAAACCTTTCCCCTGGAAACAAGATCTGCTGGACAGAGTGTCCATTGTGATAGTGTTGATGGGTGTTCAGGTTGGCTTTTGGTAAGAGAGCACCCGGAATGCTCTTTGAAGTGGGAGGGTGCTAAAAACCTATGATAAAGTTTGGTGTTTCCTTCAAATTTGGAATTAATTTCTTGAAATTAGAAAAGCTAAATTGAAAATTGATGATTTAAATTGTCAAATCAGCTCGGAAAAACATAAATCTATGAAATTCTTCGCTTGTTTTTTTTTAACTAATTGCAAAATGGCAAGTTTGGTGCCCTATAAATGGCAGATTTTCACTTTAATATCAACAAATTAAGGTGAATTTCTAATATTACAGCTGGTCTTATCAATTCCGGTACTTTGCTTTGGGAAATGGAGTCAAGAAAAGAAGAAAATTAGTAAGGTGAGTCTGTCAAATCTCATTGATTTGAACAACACATTGAATTCCAAATTGAAAACTATGAAAGCATTTAGAAGATGAATTTTTTCACACGTAAACATTAGTGCATAGTCAAACTATGTCATTTCCATTATTCTGAATGAAAATACGAGTACAATGTCCAATCAATAACAAAAGCAAATCAAAATTTCTCTTAAAAAACCAAGAAGGGTTACTAACAATCTCTAAGCAATTAAATCCAATCATTCGTCCATGCAAAAGTATGGATCTCTGTGAAACCTGGTGAACATGCGCTACCTTCAAGTCAAAGAGTAAGTGCTGTAGAAAATGGAGTGGAAAATGAGGAGGAAAAGAATGAAGGAAATACCAGAGTTTAGAGAGTAATGGAGCCCCCCTATAATTTTAGAATCTATATTAATAGACTAGTCCTCGCCAAGTGATGCACCTTGCTTGGCTTGTTTGTTTGTTTGTTTGTTTTTTTTATTTTTTTAGTACGTCCATGCATCTAAATTTATTTAAAATATATATATAATTACTGTAAAAAGAAAGGTTAGATTTGTATTTATTTCTCTCAAATTTAGTTTGACTAATTTTTCTTGATCATCACAAACAAAATAATTTAGTATTTTTCTCAAAAATTTTACTTAAAGGTCACACAGAGTTGAAACCCGCTCTGATACCATATGTAATAGCCCCGAAATAAAAACATGTAATTTATTAGATTAATCATGTGATTTATAATCAACATGCAATTTATCAACTAATTAACATCAAATTTCAAAAATATGAGTAGAGACACTTACCTGTGGTGATGATGTTTCTCACTTGTGATTTCGGGTTGAATGCTAGTTGAATTCTGCTAACTGAAACAAAGTTTTGGGGACGACTCTCCACCCAACTGTAGGCTCAGTTGCACAAAATCTTGCTACAACTGGCCACCCCCGAGCCCTCAATCAACGTACTACTGACAAGGAATCCTTTGTCTCACAACACTATTCTCCCAAGAGAATGGATGATGGAATCATGGAATGATGGAATGTCTCTCATCTTCCTCACCATCTATTAAATAGAGTAAACATTGGAAGGGGAACCACATGCACACCCTCCATGCGTCAACTGCAACTTTATTACTTTCTTGTTTTATTTCTTTTGTTTTTACTTTTTGATAGCTTTACTAATTTTTACTGCTTTCTTGTTTTATTTCTATTCATATTTATTTAAAGCTTTAGTATTGTTATTTATTATTTTATTATTATTTATTATTTATCTACTATTACTATTTTTTATTTATTGTTTAATATTATATTTATATTATTTATTTATTTATTATTATTTATTATTTTATTTATTATTTATTATTAAGGACACTACACCAGCTTCAAGGGAAAAGTGAAAAATTCTAGGATACAAGAAAGGAGGGAGAAATGTTAAATTCACCACTCCTTCCTAGGGTGAGTTTCAACAAAATTCACTACTGCTAGTAGGGACCAGCCCACTAAATCAACAAGAGAACAGGTCGAGGGGTTCAGTAAAGGAATTTTGTAGTATTGCACATGTTGAGAGAACCACCTATGGAGATACTTCCCTCAACAATAGCATAATGGTACAAGGTTGTACAATGTACAAGAGGCAACAATGGTGAATGATGTGGCTCAAAATGTGGCACGAATTTATTTCTCATTGGACAACATAAAAGAAAACCATCAAGTTTCAATAATTGAGATGGAAGGTATGGTTATTAACTAACCTATTTTTATTTTAATTGACCCAGGTTATAATTTCATATATATTAACTTGAAGGTCACAAAGAAATGTGCTCTGCAAAATAAAACACATGAGAAATCATGGTTGGTCCAATTGGCCACGAGAATCAAAAGACGTGTAATGGACTTAGTAGAATCTTGCCTTGTAACAATAAGTGGCATGAACACATCATCCACCCTCAATATTTTTCCATTAGGATCTTATGACGTTCTAATTGACATGGATTGGTTAGTGACCCACAAAACCAAAATTAAATGCTACAAAAAGTCACTAGAATGTCTTAGTGATGAGGGTGAGGAAGTGAAGCTGTAAGGAACAAGGAAACATGTTACTGTCAGGAAAATATTTACACTGTAAGTGTAAATATGCAATAGGAAAGGGTGTGCCTTGTATGTGGTCCAGGTGACCAACAATTCAGAGAACAACAAGGATATAATGGAAGAGAACCTAGCATTAAGCTAATTTAGTGATGTGTTTCTGAAGGAGATATTAAGATTACCACCCTAGACAGTGATCATTTTTTCCTTCGAATTAATTCCAGTATTAGTGCCAATCTCAAAAGTGCCATATAATATGAGCATGCAAGAGCTAGTGAAGTTGAAATTATAGCTTAAAGAAATTTTGGACAAGGGATATATTAGGCCCAATGTGTCAATATGGGGAGCCTTATTGTTGTTTGTAAAGAAGAAGGATGGCACATTGCAAATGTGTATTGATTACCGACAGTTGAAGAAAAACACAGTGAATAAAAAGTACTCAATGCTTAGAATTGATGACTTGTTTGATCATTTGATAAGGGATACGGTGTTCTCAAAAATAGATTTGAGGTTCATCTACCATCAAATTTGGATTAATGATGAAGGCATCCACAAGACAACCTTCAGCACCATATATGGACACTATGAGTTTTTAGTTGTGCCATTTGGGCTCACAAACGTCCCTGCCACATATATGTGTCTGATGAACAATGTCCTCAATCCATATTTGGACAAGTTCATATTATTTTTTGTGTTTTACATCTTGGTCTACTAAAAAATGATCATGAATACCATTTGAAAGCGGTGTTGCAATTGTTGAGAGAGTACAAGATCTATGCAAATTTTAGCAAGTGTGATTTCTTCCAATCACAAGTTCAATACTTGGGACTTCTCGTTTCTAGGTAAGGAGTGGCAATGGATCTCAAGAAGATAAATGTCATCATGGAGTGGCCCACTCCCTAAAATTTTACATAAGTTATATCTTTCATGGAATTAGTTGATACCACTATCAGTTTTTTCGAGATTTATCAAATATTGGGCACCCTATCACTCCTTTATAAAAGAAAGTGATAAAATTCCAATGGACATAAGAGTTTGTAGCTAGCTCTGAGTAGCTTAAGCATTTCTCACATATGCACCTATCCCAAGAATAGTTTATATGGAGAAGGATTTCTTAGTTTTCACGGATGCCTACAAGGAAGGACTAGGTGGGATTCTGATGCAACAGGGATATGTGATATGTTATGAATCGAGAAAAGAAATTAGCATGAGGAGAACTATGTCACTCATGACTTGGATCTTGTAGTGATAGTTCACACATTGAAAATGTGGAGGCACTACTTTCTTGGAAGAAAGTTTGTGTTGATGTCAGACCATAAAGGGATGAGATACTTGCTTGACCACCCCAAGTTAAATTCTATAAAATCCCAATGGTTGTATTTGATCAATGAGTTTGATTTTGCGATAAAGCACATTAAAGGAAAGGAAAAAAAAGAGTCACAGATACACGTAGTAAAAGTATGCAAGTGGCTCACTTGGTATCCATGAGCACTTGTGAATTTAATATCAAGGAAAAGATCATGGAGGCATTGATACAAGAAGAGCACTTTTAGCATGTGAAATATTACTTACAGCAAAAGTTGGAAGGGCCATTAAGTAAGAATTATATGATCACTAACGATGAAATGTTGAAGTTCAAAGATAGATGGTATGTACCTTGTATGGGAAACTTGAAGAAGCTCATCTTGGATGAGTTTCAAAAAATAACTTATTTAGGTTACCCAGTTATTAGAAAATGATAATAGCCATGAATAAAATGTATTATTGTACATGCATGAAAAAGAAATTTGTTGAATACATTGTCAGACATTTAGGATGTCAAAAAGTCAAAGTGGAATACAGACACCCAGTGGGATTGCTGCAACCAATCCTCATTCTTGAGTATAAGTTGAAAGTCATATCTACAGACTTCATCACAGGATTTCCAAGAAAATGCAAGAAACATGATGTTATAATGGTGGTAGTTGATAAATTGAGCAACGGATATCACTTCTTAGTTGTCAAGTCCGCCCACAAGGAAATTAATATAGCTTGGATCTTCATGGAGGAGATATTTAGATTGCATGGCATGCCCAAGAAAATCATTTTGGATCAAGATGCCAAGTTCACTTCAATATTTTGGAAGGAATTAGTTGTTGGTTTTGGAATCTAGCTAGCCTTTAGTGAAACATATCATCCTTAGATTTACGGAAAATTTTAAAGAGAGAAAAAAAATTTCGAGGAAATGTTGATGATATATTTCATGCATCAACCAAGGAGGAGGGAATAATTCCTACCCTTAGTTGAATTTTTCTACAACAATGGATATCAAGATTCATTGAATATGAGCCCTTTCGAGGATTTATATGGCATAAAATGTAACACCCCCAATAGTTGGGATGATCATCAAAAATGTGGTTCTTGGATTGGGTGTGCTTAAGGAAATGGAGTGGGATGTAATTAATATTAGGAAAAAACTAAAGGTAGCCTTGAATAGGAAAAAGAGTTATGCATATCAATAAAGAATGCACAAGGAATTCCAAGTGGAAGAGCATGTATATCTTCGCATCAAACCAAGGAAGATCTTAATGAGAGTTGGGACTTGTGCTAAGTTGGAACCCAAATTTTGTGGACCATTTCAGATTTTAGAAAGAGTGGGGCCTATGGCAATAGATTGGCCTTACCACCACAGTGAAAGCACATGATTTTTTCACATTTTTTTCTTAAGAAGTATTTACGTGACACTAATCATGTTTTGGATTGGTTTGTGACACATGTTGAATCTGAGGGACAAATCCAACCAAAACCTCTATGCATCCTAGACCATAGGCAAGTCATGCTCCAGAATCTATTAATAGAGCAAGTCAAGGTGCAATGGAAGAAATTTGGACTAGATGAATTCACCTTAGAAATGGTAGATCAAATGAGGGTACTTTACTCATTTTTTTCCACTCTATAAATGAATGTAAGAGTTATAAATATAAATCTCATTGTTTGTAAGTTGTGTTTTTGTTTTTAGAACATTGAGGATAGTGTTCCCTTAAGGGTGTGGGGTTTGTAACATCCTTTTGTTACAACCCTTATATGAAGATGTCGCTATGTAGATTTATTTTATTTAAGTTTGTGTAAAAATTTAATTGTTGGCTTATTGAAAGGGAGGGACATGAACCCAGTGCTCTAAGGGAAATGTTGGGTGGATTGCTTGTATTGTTATTGGAGTGTCATAAGTAGACCACACCCACCTCATTTAATTACCTTACCTATCAACTTGACCATGGTCTTTCCTACACTGACAAGAAATATTGAAGTTCCATGATGGGTAGCTTGGGTGTAGGACAATGCCCATCCATGTTTTCTCCTCGAGGATCGAGATAGGGAATGTTTTTCTTAGGACAAAGGGAAAGATATACACAATATAAGGGGGACAACAAAGAGAACAAACAACAGAATAGAAGACACAGGGAAGCTCAAACCGCAAGACGCAAATGAAGAAGAATGCCTAGCAAAGGAGAAAGAGATGGGGACGGTCAAGAAGACTAAATTGGACTAAAATATTATTGAGCTAGTGCTATGTTACTTGGAGGTATTCCCTGTGACCAGGTTGAAGGCCTTGTATTGTTTGTTTAAGCCTGATTAGAAAGAGGGAGGCTCAATGAAGAATTGAACCACTTATTACTTGTCGATTAAGTTGATAAACCATTAAGTGCTTACTGAATAAGTTGATAAAACACTTAGTGCTTGTTGAATAGGTTGAATAACCACTTGGTTTCTTGTTGTAAGGATGATAAACTACTTGACAGGGTAAACCGAACTACTATGGCGCTTATTGCAAGAGTTGATAAGCCACCTGGATAGTGAGCCTTAGACTCCTACGGTACTTTCCTTAACAACATAGTTGATAAAACACATATATAATGGATTCAGTCTCGTGGAATTGAGAAATACCCTAGTTGGTACTTCAGTGAATCCCTATTATTGATCTCAAAGAGGAGGAGATTTGTTGTGGTGCTTACTACCAGAAATAAATACCACTTGGAAAGTTGACTCCTTCACATGAGTGTTTAACCAAGCCTTGGCATGAATTTACCTTGAGAAAATATCCCGTCAGACTCCAGAACTAACTCTAGGATGGTCAAATACAAGAGACTTTTTAGTGTAGTTGGTCTATGTTTGCGTGGAGAGTTGAAGCCCCTCCTTCAGTTGTCAGTCATCTCATTTTATTCAAATAAGTATAAAAGTGTACCTATTTAGTTTTCAAGCAGTGATAGCCTTGTTCTAATGATGAATTCTATTATGATCATGTATATTAATGTGTGGATGATTTATGTTGTTATTACACTTACAGTCGTCTACCTTGGATATCATGTATTCAATGACTCACAACACCATGGAGTTGCTACTCTATTCATGATTTATCAGTTATTGGTATGCTTGGCGATGAGTTCCTATATGTCAATAATTGCAATTTCATGTCTTGTAAATATTGTTGTAAACTATAAATCTCTGCAAAATTGCCCTAGTTGTTCATTACTTGGATCATAACTCAAACTATTCACTCAGAATCCACCATGTTGAGGAAATGCATAAAAAAACACTTAAGAATTGAGTTGTAAGGTTACTTCACCTTTAGAGGCCATTATATAGGCTTTGGCCATCCCTTTTAGAAAATTTCATGTTTTGGGAAACTATCATTGTCTTAAGAAAAATCTTGCATTTTCCTTGTTCCTTTCTCTTTAGAATTCCTCTAGACTAATCTAGCAATCTAAGGTATTTTTGGTTTGAAAGGGCCAACATCCCTATGTGGAGGCTAGATCACTGCAGGACTGGATTTCTTTACATTTTCAACATATTTTATCCAAGAATCTAAGGTGTGCCAAGGTACTTACATCTATGCATGACCGAATGTATCCAGGGCTGGATTTCTTTCTGGTAGATCCAAATATTCAAACGTATAAAGGGGAAGATATGAGGTGGAAGGCCAGATGACCAAATGTATCTGGGATAAATTTGAGGCTTCATTGCATAAAATATCTGGGAATCCAGATGTGGACAATGGTGCATCCATCCATGAAGGTCGGATGGGTGTTGGGATGGATTTCCCTCAGACAAGTAGATAGATCCATTGGTTCAGAGGAGATTAAAACTTGATATAACATTGACTGCCTAGATGTATAATAGACCGGATATAACATAAAAATGTTGCAAAACATGAAGTGATAAAAGTCAAGTGGGACCTTGTGTTATATATGAGTGGCAGTAGGATGTGGATTCCATGTGGCAGCTCGTGTATGTATTGGCCTAATATGATTGGCTAAACTTCATATTAGCATAAACATCAGCCTGGGAGTTAGATTGAGATAAAATTATTATCACCAAAAATCTTTCAACGAGCTAGATGCAATGGCGGTACTTATTTTTAGTTTTGATGACATTGCAAAAAGAGGAATTTTGTAACCCCTATTTCATAATAGACCTTGGACCTCAAGTCAAATCAATAGGTAACACCTTCTATAGCCCGAGATTGTAAAAAGGGGTGGGAGAGAGTGTTATAATTTTTATTACGGTTAACTACAATTACTTTAGTTAACTAAATTGCCTATGTTTAACCATGGCTAATGGCTATGTTCAACCATATTCAATTAAGGATTTTTGTGGTCGAGTATTGATGGTTATTGCTATGATAAGTTAACTAAATGTTAACATTCTTGTTAATCATGGTTATTCATAGCTAACCATAGTTCCTATATGTGATGACACTTGATTATGGATGACCATGTTGACTATTTTAGACTAAGATTCACCATGGTTTACTAAGCTTGATAACGGTTAACCATGTTGAGTTTAGTTGTTACTCATTCATTATCATTAAATATAGTCGACCATGTTAATCATGGTTAAACTAATTGGCTATGGTTGATATAAGTTATTGATTTATAAATTGTCGTGGATATTCGACAGGAACAATTTATCATGACATATTTTACAATATGCTATAAATCTTCAACTATGCAAATTTATTTTCCTTAAATCCCATATTGCTTAATTACTAGTTTTGCTTGAATTTATGAAATAAATGAAATAAAAAAATGAGATAATACAAACATGTACACACCGTCCACATGCATGCAAATTTATTTTCCTTTAATCCTAGATTGATTAATTACTAGCTTTTCCCTTCTTATACTTGATTGATGACTAG
Source organism: Pinus taeda (assembly GCA_000404065.3). Taxonomy (NCBI): domain Eukaryota; kingdom Viridiplantae; phylum Streptophyta; class Pinopsida; order Pinales; family Pinaceae; genus Pinus; species Pinus taeda. The sequence goes on along the minus strand of APFE030814228.1, from coordinate 99,571 downwards.
ATCAAATTTTCGCAAAAGCCCCATCCACTTGTAATGCATGGTTTGCTAAAGTTTACTATAGGCCTACATATACTACAATGGTTGGTGATCTTTGTGGTTGATGTTTATCTTTCCCATTAGATAGTGCTTCCACTTTTAAACATCTTATATTAGTGCATAGAGTTCCTTATCATAGGTAGGGTAGTTTATTACTCCCCTATGAAAATTTTCATAATGATAACATACCGACTTACCTCCTTCCATCAAGACTACTCCCATAGAATACCCTCTTACATTGTCTCCACTTACAAAGGATTTTGCAGGTTTGGTAATGGAAGAATTGGTGCTTGACTAATCATTTATTTTCATCTCACTAAAATATTTTTGTTGATTCTCTCCATTGGTAGTTATTAATGAAAATGATGTTATGAACTTTTGTAGGTATTGTGCTACCCCAAAAAATCTCTTAACTTCAATTACATTAAATGGGAACTCTCCATGTAAAATCTATCTTGAGTTCGCCTCCACCTATCACATTCCCCAAATACACAAATTCTTTTCAAGAAAAAACACATTTTGTAGATATAAGTCTTTTGGATTAATCCCATTGATAGGATTTGGTCTATCTTTCGAACCAACTAATGTGGTCCATCCCCAGGACAAGGTGAATAATTAATTGATCTTAAGGAATAAATAGTATGGATGCATCATTGCCCAGAATTAGCTATTGAAAAATAGTCGTTGGTAAATTAGTTAAATTAGTTAATCAAGTAAGTAAAATAATATTAATTATTAGAGGAGGGGAGTTATTTATTAAAATAAATAAAATTATATTTGGGTTAAAAACTAGCTATTGGAGGTGAAAAATAAATATAAAAATTAATTAAAAATATTTATATATTTATTTTAAAAACTAGTTGTTGAATAAATAAATATTATATTAATTTAATAATGAATTAAAGTGTTTGGAAATAAATATATATTTATTTAAAACTAGTTGTTAGTAAAAATCCTTTATTCAATAATTTTTAATGAATAAAGTGAAAATAATATATCAAAGTCTTTAAATTTATTTGAGTAAATATTATATTTTAATGTTTTTAATAACTAATTAGATATTATCAATTTATAAAATATTATTCGGGGCTAACTTAATCCAAATGAAATATACCTAAGATCAAGGTATAGAACTCAAGTTATAGCTTAAGAAATAGTTCTATAAATTAAAATATAAAAATGAAAAAGAGGTTACTTATTATTATTAAATATAAAAATATATATACATATATTAGAATATATTAAAATGACCTATAATAATTTTGCAAAAAAAATAAAAATTAGAGAAAGACTCAAAATTTTAAATAAAAATGTTTAGAAAATGATGGTTAAGAGGAGAACAAGAAATAACTAATATCTAGAGGGTTACATAAAATGTATAATATAAAAGGAGCAAACAAGAAAAATGGTTCATAAGTAAAATGAATGAAGAAAACAATAGTACAAATAAAATAAAAACCTAAAAATAAGCTAGAAATAAAAATAACCAGGGAGAAGAAAGGGAGGTAGAATCAAGAAGTGAGAGCCAGAACCCAACTCTTACTTAATTTCCAACCATCATCCATATTAAGATTTTTAGCATGCCTTTCAATCTCAATCGCTTCCTTAAGCTTCCTATGGTGGAAGTGATCAACCTTAGTAATGACTTTGGATTCTTCAATGCAGACATGGTGTTTTATTTTCTCTGCATTCTCGGCTAGGGCTGATGAGCGAGATCGATTGTGTCTAATATATGTAGCATGCTCATGTATTCTTTGTTTAATAGACCTATATGTTTCCCCAATATAGGGAATACCACAAGAGTAGGGAACAAGGTAGACACCCTTCGTGTCCTTAGGGTCAATAGGGTCTTTAACAAATCCCAGAGAATTTTTAATGGTATTTAGAGGCCTGAATGAGGAAGAGACATTAAAATTCCTAAGGATATGGGCAATGCTATTTGTGGTTCCTTGGATATACGAGAGATGAACATTAGAGACAGGATCAACATGAGCAGGTTTAAGTCTTGGTACCTTGCATGCCTTATGAAAGGCCTTGAGGCTTTTAGATCTTCTATACTCGTTGTTTTTAAAAACTTCAAGAAGATGAGATTTCTCCTGTTCAAGGTTGCTATCATTAGAGATTCTTACAGTACAGGTAGCAAGAGTGTTGAGAGCCTTGAATTTCTAAGCCAGAAAGTGATGAGAGCTCGCATGGAGATATTGTTCTGTGTAGGTTTTCTTTCTAAGTAATTGGTGACAGACGAAACCATCATCCATCCTGGAAAGGATAATGTCAAGGAAGGGAATGCATCCATTCTCTTCCACCTCCATCGTGAATTTGATGGATTCTGATTGAAGATTAACGTGGTTTAGAAACAGATCCAATTTCTCACAACCATGAGGCCAGAGGACACATGTATCATCAACGAACCTCTTCCAATTTTTAGGATAAAATTGAGTTGTGGCTAAAGCCTTGGTTTCAAAATCTTTCATAAACAAGTTAGTGACGATAGGGGAAAGAGGGGAACCCATCGCAACACCGCAAGTTTGCTCATAGAACTCACCTTGGAAACTGAAGAAAATCGAGGTGATGCATATTTCAACTAATTTGGCAGTGTCCTTTTTAGTGATGCGGTTGATGATATCAATGGCCTCTTAGATGGGGATATTGGTGTATAAGAATACAATGTCAAAAATAACCAACAAATCTCCAAGTTCCAACTTGATATATTTCCACTCTTGAACAAAGGAGGCAAAGTCTTTAACAAAAGAATCAGTGCGACCTACCAGAGGCTTAAGATTTTGAGCTAAGAACTTAGCAAGAAGATAAGTAGGGCCACCTATCGTGTTAACAATGGGCCTCAAGGGACCCCCAGATTTATGAATCTTCGAAAGACCATATATTCTAGGGGTAAGGGGATTGCTCTCTATGAGCTTACAAGACAGAGGATTAAGAGACAAACTCGATTTGATAGCGATTTATACCTCCTTAGAAGCATATTTAATGATATTTTTCTTAAGCTTGATGTAACTTCCACTATTAGAAAGATGGTCAATCATTTTGGAGACATAGTCAGACTTATCAAGAATGACGACAGCTCCACCTTTGTCAGATTTAAGGACAACAATGTCATGGCTGTCCTTTAGGGACTTAAGGGCAAGAAACTATAATTTTCTTAGGTTTTTTTTGGGAGGCTTAGCCTTTCTAAAAATAATAGCACAATCTTGCCTGATAGTTTCCTTGACATTGTTTGGAAGGTACTTGATACCAAATTCGATGTTACAAATAATGTCATCGAAAGGGATCTTATTAGAGGCAAGGGAAAAATTAAGACCCTTATTAAGATCAATTGATTCTTCACCTTGTCCTGATGATGGACCACATTAGTTGGTTTGAAACGTCAACCAAATCCTGATAAAAAATATTAGTTAATCATATTTCTTAATTTTTGGTGATGGCATATAAGAATACAATATTTTTTTAGTTGTTTTATTTTTGTGATGAAATCTTTATAATTTTATTGTTTTTTAGTTTAATTAAGCTATTTTTAAGCTAAGCATGAGGTACTAGCTACTATATAGACCTTGTTATACTTGATTTTGACATGAAATTATTTATGCTTTAACTGTGTATTAGTTTGTTTTTGACCAAAAAATTATGTTGTTTATCCATAGTTTAACTTAAAGAATTCAATTTTTGTTATTTTATTA
>APFE030814228.1:63964-95823 GCA_000404065.3 Pinus taeda | reverse complement strand
AGCCACTGTGGTGGCAGTAGTCCCTGTCGGGGTCTGCAGGGAATTGCAAAACTTGGAACAGTGGATGCAAATATTATTATGAACTTAACAGAAATGAGTGGAAAATTAGTAATTCATATAAGTCACAAAATAGCATCAGCAGAAAATATTTCATCTTTTAATAACCCCAGCCCTACAGGGCAGTTTGTCATGGATAAACCAGAGCTGGAATTCACCTTACAACAATAGTGATAACAGTAGTAAATCGCGAATTGCAAAACTTGGAATAGTGGATGCAAATATTATTATGAACTTAACAGAAATGACTGGAAAATTAGTGATTCATATAAGTCACAAAATAGCATCAGCAGAAAATATTTCATCTTTTAACAACCCCAGCCCCAAAGCACTTAAATAAGTATCAATGTAAGCTGATCTAGTAGAGCACATTCTCTCTTCACATAGGTGCGGACATGTTTACACAGATATCCAACTGTGCATATACAGGGCAAGTAATACAGTCATAGGTGCTGACATGTTTACACAGATATCCAACTGCGAATATACAGGGCAAGTAATAGAGTGGATCTTTGCTTATTTTAAAGAAAAGGGTATTTTCATATGGAACGCTTATTAAGAAAACTAAGCCTACTACTTACAGGAACGTGAGAGTCCCTGGCGCTTCGTTTGGCATCGGTAGCAGAGAAAACGGTGTAGACCAGAATGAAGGTTCCCACAATCTCAGCACCCAAGCCATCTCCCTTGGTGTAGCCATGAGCCACAGAGTTAGCACCTCCACCGTACCCTTGGTACTCGCCTTCCATGAAGCCCTTCACAACACCAGCGCCACAGATGGCTCCCAAGCACTGACATATCATGTAGAACACAGCCCGGGGCAGAGACAGCTTTCTGGCCAAGAACAGCCCAAAGGTCACTGCAAGGTTAATGTGACCACCTGTAACACAAATATTATGCTGTTAAAACCCTCAGTGACAGAACCTTAAGCTCCCCGGGACCTTTTCATGTCATCTCAGGCAAGCTAAAAGCCAAAAAAGAGTGATTATTACCTGAAATACCGGCTGTGCAATAGACGAGACAGAAGATCATTCCCCCAAAGGCCCATGCAATCCCCTGAATTCCAACAGAACCAGTGCAAACATTGTCGGCCCTCTTGACACCCATGACCGTGAGGATCGTGATGTAAAGAAACAAGAAAGTCGCCATGAACTCTGCAATACCCGCCCTCCAGAAGGACCATGACGCTAACTCCCCGGGTTCGAACAGTGGCGCGGGACCAGGCTCCTTGTAATCCTTTTCCCTCGTCTGTGCCGCAGTCCCCAGCGGCTGCCTCTCGGAATACTTGTTCGCCCCGAGCTTAACGTCTTCTTCTTTTCCTTCCATTTCAACACAAAGAACCAGAGGATTCAGAGACTGCCTGAACTTAGTCGAAACAAAGCCAAAATAGTGCAGAGCAGCAAATGCAGAATGAATGAATGTGTGATGGCAAAAGGAAGCAGATCCCGCTAATTGCGCGCTGATTAAACGATTGGCAGAATCTCCAAACATCTGGCTCAGTTGAACCATATGCCAACATCTGTCTACATGGCCAACATCTGTCTTGCATGCAGGACATTCAGAACCCCTACCAAAAACTTAGGACAAACTACCTTGTGCTTAAAATGTTCAGCTCGGAATGTCTTGAAGCCTGCGAAGCCGGCAATAAGACCCTCAACTTTGTTGCCCAATCAGAAATTAGATAATAACTTTTATATTATTTGTTAATATGAAAACTTAGGTTAAAATCCTGATGCACATCAACATTCTTGGTCAAACACAAGATTAATACCCGGTCAACGCCGGATCGATCACTAATAGTCCCAGGCAGGGACTAATAATGCTCAATTGTATTAGACTCTAACTTATGATCTCCTTCCAACAAAATAATCCAAAGTTATTATTAGCTAAAGCAAGAAAAATAAAAAAGAATAACCTCAAATCCATGGAAGAAAAGAATAACTATGATTTTGTAGTTATTATAATGTGTGGAAGTATTGGGTTTTTTTCATAGTAAGCATTGTGATACGGATGAACAATGTCGAAATTGGTATAGTTTTATTGCGTGGATGAGTATATATCGGAAAATTTGGGTCTTTTTCACTTTGTAATGAATGTGCATAAAGCTTTGTATTTTTAAATTATTATTTAAGAACATATTTTTCAAGTACAGAAGTAGTTGTATGAAGGTGGTTGTGCAATGTTAGTTGTTGATGCAATTGCAAGGGGCATTATGTTAATGGTATATTCAATGATGTGAGAATTCATAAGGTTGTAGGTTACTTTCATAAGTCTCAAGGTGATTGGAGATAGGGATCAAACAAATGTCGAAATAATACTATTATTTTTTCTTGTGCGTAGTACAAAGTATGTGTGGGAGAGCTAAGGTCCTTTGCATGGTGAGTACTGGGGTCGTTGTGCAACACATTCACTCTGCAGAGGATGGAATATGTATGAGAGGTTCAATGTCTTTTGCATAAACGAGGGTGCTAAAAAAACTATAATTTCAATTCTTGTGAAGAAAAAAATATGTACAGTAAAACAAAGGTGCAAGAGACTTTGTAATTGCTTAATTATTATCTACCAATGTTTGGGCGCTAAAAAACTATAATTTCAATTGATATATAGCAAAAGTTTATGCGGTAAAACAAATGCGCGGAAGAATTTGTATTTTTTAATTATTATTTAGCAACATTTTTTGATGTATGGAAGTAGTAGCGTGAAGGTGGTTGTGCGAAGTTAGTCATTTGGAGGTATCATGGGTGGAGGGATTCAAGATCTTTTGCATAGATGGTGGTGCTAAAAAACTGTAATTTCATTCCTATGAAGAATAAGTGTTCTCTGGTAAAATGAATGTGTGAAAAGATTTTTATTTTTCGATTATTATTTAGCAATGTTTTTTCAGAAGTATAGAAGTAGTTGTGTGAAGCTAGTTGTTTGGAGGTATCGCATATGAAGTTTCAAATGTCAATTAAAGGCATTACTGAATGCATAAGCAGTCGTGCGGGAGATGTTTTGTGAAGGTTGTTGTGTGCGTGTGGATGTTATGCTAAAGTTTTGTTCAATGTTTACTAAGATAATAAATATACAGATCTTATTTTTTTAATTATTATTTAGTGTCGTATTTCACAATGTATAATCATTAATAAATATCCGTTTTGAAGCTAGCTACTCAAAAATTTGTGTATAGTTTCAAATGTCAATTAAGAGCATTATTGAGTTCGAAGGTAGTTGCGCAAAGAAAGTTGTGTGGAGGTTGTTGTGTATGCGCAAATTTTATGTGAAAGTTTTGTGCAAAGTTTACTAAGATAAAAAATACACAAATCTCTTTTTTATTTCTTATTTAGGGACACACTTCACAACTTGTCCAAAGTACATAATTTCTTTATTAATCGCTTACTAGGCAGGTACATATTGCTACATTTCTACTTCCATACATTCATCCTTGTCACATGTTCCACACGTTGTCTATTCACACAAGAAATGCTCCATTTGCGCATATATTCATTTGTGTTATGTTCAAAGTGTACAAAACCATGTTTCTACATTTGATGTTTTGGTGCTTACATGGTTTTCTAAATGCATAAGTAGAAGTGTACTCAGTGAACTGAATGCTGAGATGAATTGTAATTTTTTGTAGCTTTGTTTTCTATTAATCAGAGGATAGACATTTAGATGATGAAAAATCTAGATGGCAGTTCTATCTTTGTAGCATGTTTCATGTGCGAAACAGTGGCAGGTGGTAATTTCTAGGGAAACAATATAGTTACAATTATTTGAAATATTTAGGATAGTGAGGGGAAAAACATTATTTGCAATAATAGAAAAAATAATGGGGCGTATAGTGGTTCCTCTTTGCAAATTGTGCTAAGGATCTTGGAGTATTGTCTGAGATTCTGTTTCCTTATATATAAGGTTGTCTATGGGATACAGAAGTTGTACAATACTGCAATCTTCTATATTGATTTTCTTGTTTTCTTTTGGGAATTTTAGGAGCTTGGATTATTGTCCAAGCTTTTGTTTCCTTTTATATGTTGTCAGTGGGATATAAAAGTTGTACAATACTGCAAGTGTCTATATTCATTTTCTTGTTTGCTTTTGGAAATGCTGTGAGTTTTTGGTTCATCAAGATTTTCTCTATAATACTCTACAGTATTTTGCAAACTTTAGTTTGCTTTACAGTACCGTGAGAAATGACTGTCTCAAGTTATTCGTAAATCAAATTTGGTTGAGTTTTATAAAGTAGTTAGGAGTAATTGTGAAGTCGATTCATCGTATGAGGTATTTTTTTGTATTTTTGTCGTATTAGTGATAGTTTTACAAGTTTTAAATTTCAGTAATTATATTATTTTTGCAATTTAAAAAAAAAAAGGATTTAAAATTAAATGCGTCTGTGCAGAATAAGGTCACACTGCATCGTAAATGTGTGTCAAATTTTGCGAAAAATAGATTTGTTAGGTTATTCATAAATCATGTTTGGTTTGCTTTTACATTTTAGTGGGACTAGTTCTCAACTCGATTTTCCATAGAGAATAGATGAATATATGTCACAAATTCACCGTGAGAGTTATTTTTCATCAGAATATGATGATTTTATTAAGCACCATTAAAATCTCCCTAGATACCCAAAATCTTGAAGCCTAATAATTGTAACCTACATTTCCCAAAAATTTTGTGGAATTTTAGCAAAAATCATGATGGAATTCCTATTATTTTTTGGGTGAATTTATCGTCTCTTTGCACTACTCTACATGGATAACAAAATTCTCTATGGGATTATGTGGGAAAATTTTGAAAAAATCGAATATTGGAAGTGTTTGAATCATTTGTTTTATTATGAATCTTGATAGTTGTTACCATAACCTTTAAAAATAATTCTAGTTAAAATGTGACATTATCGATAACTTTTCGTTTCTTCAAAATTGTCTGGAAAAACAAAAGAAATTCATGCACTTTGCTGCAAAAGTATGGCGATGACATTTTCTAATTCAATATTACAGTCATCAATTTTCATCATCTTGGGTGTCAATTGGATATGTTAACAAAAAAACACAGTGAAATAAAGCATTTAAAAAAAGGTTTGCAGTGATTTTTAGTGCTCTTGGAAAATTTGCTGATGGTGTTTTTGATGGTGCTAAATCCATTTCCACTATTAAGAAAAATGATCGAGTGAAACAATAATTTTTTGGCTGTGTGGACGAAATTACAGGTTATCCAAAATTTCTATTTCTTAGGGCATGTATATTAATGATCTTGAAGCTAGAGCAAAATGAATAGTAAATGCACAAGATGCTTTTGAATTTTGAAAAAAAATCCTATTACTATCTGTAAAATTTGGTTTGCGTCTATCTTTAATTGTTATTTACTTAAAGTGTCATTTGTAGCAGTCTTGCACATGATTAATGGCAACAATCAATGATTATGGAGAAAACATGGAATTGGATACTAGAACAAGATTTCAATACCTTATTCATTGAAATAGTTTTTTTGTTTCTATGTTATAAAGGAATAATGGGTAGGATGTGAGGGAAATAGGTTGTTTGCAATGATACAGTTAACTCCATTTCTAAGGTCAATGATATATTTGAATGGTTGAGAATTTATGATTGATATGTGGATATGTCAATGGAAGAAAAAGCCGATAACAAGTTTTGGAGCACCGGATTAGATAATGTTGGGTGTGTTCTGGAGGTATTTATTTTTAGAGAAATAGTTTGTCTCTATGAAAATAATTTTGATTTCAGAAAGAGGGCAATGAAGTTAGGAGTAATACAGGTTCCTCTAAATCCTAGTGTATTCATAGTGTTTTTTTTTCTAAGCTGAGGAGTTACCTTTTTCTATTATCAAAATTTGAAACCACTATAATCTTATGGTGGTCTCAACCTGCCCCGAGGGGAAACTGGGTTTCTTTACCACCTGTAGTTTTTAATAGCTAACCAAAAATAGAAAGTTTTCAGTCTATATTTCCAGGCTTTATATACATCAGCCTTATATCTGCTACTACTGTCATCTGACTGCATATAAAAATTAACAAAGATCCTACACATAGCTAATGTAAACTAGAACTAGACTTTTTAAAAACTCAAAAAACATGCCTTTTCTTCACTGGTTCCCTGCATCTTCTTGCTGCTCCTTCTCCTTCTTTATTCCCAAGCCACTCGCCTCTATCTGTTGCTGAATTTCTTCCAGCCTCTTATCCTGCATGAGCAAGGTGATTTGAATGTTCTTCGGCTCCTTTTTCAGATTTGGGATCCCCTGTGATAATTCTGCCATTTCCAAGGCTACTTGTTCCATAGCCTTAGCCACAAGCCTCTTCATTACCCAATATACGTGCAGAGATTGTTTATATAAGGTCATTCGACCATGGGTATGTCCTGGATCCGGAAAAAGATACACCCAATCCTCCATTTCCTCCTCAGACTAAGCCTGTATTGCCTCCTCCTCCCAATGTTCAATTATTCTTCTGATTTTCGGATTGGTCTTCTCACAATAGGCTCTCTCAGCTGCCTGTACTTTCTTCCCTATCGTTTTCCTTCCCTTCCTGCCTGCCCCTTCTGCGCTCGTCTCCCCATCTTCCACCGTTCCTTCTCTACAGCTTCGTCCTCGCCTACTTCTTCCCTCTGCTCCTCCCCGTCTCCTCTGGCCTCCCCTGCCTCGTTGACCTCGCCCTCTTACCCATCTTTCGCTTTCTTCTCCGGCCTCCCGTTCCTGAATACCTCCGCCATCCTCTCTTCCTCTCTTCATGGTCCTGCTCCCCGCTGGTCTCCCATTCCTTCGGCGTTTTCCAGTCCCTGGCTCGTCTTTCTCCTTTTCTGTGTCGAAATATTCACTCCCACTCTCTGAGTCATCATACACTGGGATGAAAAGCTGCTATGTATCCCCCTCCATTACTCCTTTTCCCTTAACATCCTGGTCCCCTGGTCCCTGATTCCCTTCCTCTGCCTTGCTCCTCAACCATTTGCCTGCATTCATGCTCCCTCCCGCCGCCATTCTTTCCTTACGCCTTTGTTTTCTTCCCTGTGTCCTTGTCGTCTTGTTTTGTCTCCTAAATTCTCCCTTTCTCCAGGCTGTATACGACAGTTTTTCGCCAACCTCTCCCGTTCCTCTGCATGCAATTCTCTTCGTTCTTCTTCGCCAGCCTTTCTCCCTTATACCTCCCCTCCTTCTGCGCTTATGGCTTGCCCCCCTTTCCACTACGCTGCCCCATTCTCCCATACCATTATTCTCCTGTCGCTTCTCTGACATCTTGACGGATCTACCCGCCTTCATCTGTACCTTGTCGTATTCTCGCCTTGAGAAGATATCCTTCTCACCGATCCACTTGCCCGTGCTAATCATTTCCTGAACCCCGCCTAATCTTTCTTGCATGCCGCACCGTCACTCATTTATTACCCGAATTGCCACCTTGCTCATCCCGATCGGGAGTCTTGTCTTTGTTCCTTCAACCTCTGATTGATTCATTATGATCCTGAGTAATTATGTTTTTTTGTTCTCCCCAGCTTTGATCTGCTTCCAATGAGGGCCAGCTACTATCCAATATTCTGACCGGCTCTTTACTCCCCCAATTCGCCAAAAGTTCTGCAGCCCTATTCCCATTGCGTCTCACATGATTTATTATTTTGTATTCGATTCTACTTAGTAGATCCGCTATGTCTTGGATAATGCCCGCTGTCCTCCAACTTTTTGCAACTTGCTCCCAACTCTTTCCATCCTTTAGTTTGCGCAACATCCCTATTGTTACCTACGAATCTCCTTCTATCTCCAGATTCATGTATCTGTTTCTCACTGCTATTCTCAATCCCTGATGTACCGCCCACAGCTCCGCTTCGTTGTTCGTCATTTCCCCTCCCCATTCCGCGAAAACCCACCTTGTTGTTTCCTTGCTATCCCTGAAGATACCCCCTAGGCCAGCTGGTCCAAGGTTACCTTTAGACGCCCCATCAAAGTTCAGTTTTATGAAATGCTCTCCTGGATATCTAAATTGGTTGGGACTTTGTATTTGAGGGCCGCTCCTGTTCTCTTTTCTGGGATAAATCATATTGAATTCCATATTTAAGTTGGATATTATTCCTCCTTCCTCTTGGTTCATTCTCCAATCCTCCTCTTCCCATGTCTCGAATAAAACTGTTTCTTTGATCAATTTGCATACCTCCTCCCATATTCTTTCAGGTTGACAGCTTTGGCCCAGAAAGATCCTCCTATTTCGTTCTTTCCAAAGGAACCATATTACTAAACCCACTGATAAGTTCCATATTCTTCTCATTACTCTACTGTGAAATTGTCCTTTGCCCCATTGCATTATGGTGTTCTGAATGCTGCTTGGATCTCTCATTGTCTTCCCGAAAAGTGATTTGATCCCCTCCCATAAGTTTCTTACATAAAGGCATTTGTTTAATATATGTTCTTGATTTTCCTCTTCTCTGTTTCATAGGCTGCATCTCGAGGGCCCATAAAAGCCTCTCTTCTGGATTTTATCCCAGGTTAGAATCTGTCCCTTACTTACCAGCCATGCGAATATTGTGATTTTCGGCCACCACTTTCCTTCCCATATTATTCTCCAACCCATTGCTCCATCCTCCCCTTCTTGTTTTGTTGTTAAGTAGTAGGCTTCTTTTACTGTAAATGTTCCTTTCATTGATCTTCCCCACCTGAGAATATCCATTCTTGGTCGAATTTTAATTTTCCTCAAATCTACTTCTTTAGTGTAAATTTTCTCTAGGTCTTGGTTTATATTTTCAAACCATTCCTCTGGTTTCCTCCAAGTCCTCCATATTCCACTGTTCTCTTCATTCTGCAAATAATCCCTCACATACTCCAATCCTGCCCTCTTCGCTTTCTGTTGTATTTCTTGTAAGGTTTGTATCTTTGAAAGTTTATCTCGCTGTTGCCACCCATCCTCCCAAAATTTGGCACTGCTTCCTTCACGGACTTCCCAGAAAGCATGTTTGTTGACCACGTCCCTATTCAGACTTGCCAATTCCCATATTGAGGATCATTTTGGGACTTCTTCAATTCTCAGCTTGCCCTCTACTGAATCCGGCATATTAAATTTTTTTGCCCAATTTTTTTTCCATACATCATTTCCTCCTTGTACCCACCTCCACCATAATTTGGCTCCTAATATCTTATTCAACATTTCCGGATCCCTTATACCCAATCCCCCTTCCTCTTTTCTTTTTACCAGGTTTTTCCATGGGACTAAGGCCCATTTCCTCTGTTGTTTAGGTCCACCCCATAAAAACTTCCCAAATATTTCTTTCAATTTTGTGCACACTCCTTTGGGCGCTGCCCTGATGGAAGGAGGGTAGATAGGAATCAATTGCAGGACCGATTTTAACAGAAGTATTCTACTGGCTATGTTCAAAGATCTAGATGACCAACTTGCTAGTCGGTTATTTATTTTATCTATTACACTCTGCCAGTTTTTCATCCGGGTAGGATTTATGTCCCGCTGATTCCCCAGATACTTAGTAGGGAGATCCCCCTGTCTGAAGCCTAAAGTTCTGGTAAGATGAGCCTTGATAGGATTAGGGGTGTTAAATATAAATATACATGATTTTTCTTTATTTATCTCCATTCTTGAAGCCTCCATAAAATTTTCAAGTATTCTTTTGATGTTCCTTACCTCTTTTATAGAAACCTCTCCAAATAGCATTATGTCGTCTACAAATTGCTGATGCGTTATTGCCAGATTGTTTCCCCATGATTCAAAGCCTTTAATTTTATTTTCCCTTAGCTCTCTTTTGAGAATTCTCCATAGCCCTTCAGCTGCCATTATGAATAGAAAAGGAGAGATTGGGTCTCCTTGTCCAATTCCCCTTGTTGCATTAAAGGTATTCGATGGCATACCATTTACCTGTATTGACAAAATCGGAGTTGAAATCATGCTGTAGACCCATTCAATCCATCTCTTTTCAAAACAAAATGCTTCAAGCACCATTCTGAGGTATCTCCAGCTCAAGCGATTGTAGGCCTTTGATAGATCTAGTTTCATCATCATTCCTCTCTGGTTTTTCTGATTTAGGGAATGAATCATCTCCTGCGTAACTACTAATCCATCAAGTATTTGTTGACCTTCGACAAATCCAGTTTGTTCAGGTGAGATGATATTCAGGAGTAAAGGCTTTAATCTTTTCGCTATCAGGGTCGCTATAATCTTGTAAATGACATTGCATAGTGTTATTGGGCGAAATCCTTGTGCATCCTTCGACTTCTTACTTTTAGGGATGAAGGTTAGAAAGGTCGAGTTAATACCTGGCCAGATCTTTTGCTTCATTCTTGATTCCTTGACTGCTTCCAAGATCTCCTGTCCTAAAAAGTGCCAGCCTGCCTGGTATAATTCTACTGTATACCCATCTGGTCTCGGAGCCTTGCCTTTTTTCATATTCATAACAACTTCCTCAACCTCTTCCATAGTTGCTGCCCTCATCAAAGCCTTGTTCTGTTCATTTGTTATGAGTCTTGGTATTTCCTTGCAAATATATTCTATTGCTTCTCCTCGTGCCTCCTATGGCTCAGTGAGAATTTCTTTATGATAATCCACTAAGACTTTTTCAATTCCTCCCTGTTCTATTACTCGTTCCCCCTCTGCTTTTTTGATAGAAAAGATCTGATTCCTTTGTCTGTTTTGAATCATCGCTTGATGAAAAAATTTTGTATTCCTTTCAACCTCGCGCAACCATTTAATCCTTGACTTTTGCCTCCACAAAATCTCTTCCTGTTTTCTCCTCTCTTCCAATTGACTGATTATTCTTCCCTCCTCCTTACTCCTCTCTTCATCCCTTCCTTCCAAATTATTCTTTGTTGTATTTCCTCCATTTCTTTCTCTAATTTCTGTTTTTCCTCCATGATGTTCCCAAACTCCTCTTTATTCCACTTTTTAATTTTACCCTTAATTTCCTTGAGCTTCAATTGAATGGTAGGCATTTTTCCTTTCCCTTTAACTCTACTTTGAGTCTACCATTCTTCCATTTTACGTAAGAATTCGGGATTTCTGAGCCAGAAAGCCTCAAATCTAAATGGTTTCTTACCATTGTTTTTCTTGATATCAATTTCTAGTCGGATCGACCAATGGTCCGACCCTAGTCCTAGAAGGATTTTCGTTTCTATGAATACGTCTCGGTTCAATATTTGTTCAGATAATAGGAACCTATCTAATCTCGAGGCAATCTGGCTTTTTCCTCCCCTCCTATTATTCCATGTAAAGACACCGTTAGTTGTGGGAATATCTACTAGTCTCTGTTATGCTATTAACTCATTAAACTCCTCCATGCTCTGATCTGGTCTTCTTATACCTCCTTTCTTTTCTCCTAGTTCGCGAATCAAGTTAAAATCCCCTCCTATTATCCATAGGTTACCAGGGATGATTCGTCTTCCAACCTGTATGTTCTTTAGGAAATCCTTCCGTTCCCTGGGTAAGTGGGGACCATAAACCCCTGAAATAAGAATTCTTTTCTCCATTCCTGTCAACCTAAACAAACCTGTTAGTATTCTAGGGAGGCTAACCCAGTTCTCAAAAATTACCTCCTCAGGATTTCATATAATTGCTAGACCCCCGGCTGAACCAACCGCATCTTGAGCCATTACCTCGTATTCAGGTCTCATCCTTTTCATTATTTCTTGCAGCTGTTGCTGGTCCATTTTCGTTTCTTGAATTAACATTATGCTGGGTTTGTCCTTCTTCAATCTCTCCTTTAAATATCTCTGCTTACCCTTACTGTTGAGCCCCCTAATATTCCAACTTGTAATTATCATTTATAACTTTTTGATGGTTGCTGAAATACCTCTGACAGAGGTATCACCCTACTTGAATTAACTAGTGTTTCTCCCACTGCTTGGATCGTTTCATTTATTATTCGTCTACCTCTCTTCTTGCCCCCTTTGCCAATGTCGTCCATTCCCATGTTTTGATTTCCCTGTGATCCTGTTTGATCTGTTCCGATCTCTGGAGTACTGCCTTTCTTCTCTTTGTATTTCTGGAACGCTTCCTTATATTGTTGTTTATGTGATTCCGGTATGAATCTTTCATCTAGGTTCTTCCATTCTTGAATCAATTTCTTCATTATTCTTTCCTCTTCGACCCCATTATCTTTTCGATTGTCTGATTCCCTCGGCATTTGTTCTACTATGTTCTCCTGACTTTCCCCCATCTCTACTTCTGCTTCTCTTTTCTGGCTTATACTTTTTCCTGTTTTCTCTATTATGATCTCCATTGGTGCGTTTTCATCATCCTCTTCTGCCTTCTTTCCACCTTCGTTTTCTTCTTCCTCATCCTGAAGGACCTAAAACCTGTTCTGGTTTTCAACTGGTATATTCTTTTCCTTTGGTTGGCCTCTCGTTCCCTCCGATCTTGGTTTTTGCCTTCTCTGAACTTCCTTGAAACCCTTTTCACATGTATCCAATCCTTCTGCTCTCCTTTTTTCTTCCTCCATAATTCTTGTTGCTTCCCCCTCTCTATTCTGTGGGCACTTCCTGTATAGATGCCCGTACTCGTGGCACCTTCTGCACCTAAAGGGAATATGCTCATAATCTATTGGCTGCTGCCATATTTCATCATGGTATTCCACTTCTATATACTCCGGCAGGGGTTCTGCTATATTCATGTACACACATATCCTAGCGTAAGATGTGTACTTCCCTCTTTTGGTCGACTCTGCCACTTTGACGAAAGCTTCGATCGAGTTTCCAATCCCTTCCAATATATCAGGGTCCCAAAATTCCGTTGGTAACCCAAACAATCTGACCCATATGGATGCTGCCAGCAATTTCTCAGCATCTGGGTTGTATCTTTCCTCCCAGTGTCTCATAAATAGTCCAGAATTGTTCATGAAGTATGGCCCCTCTTCAAAAATTCTCTCCTTGTCTTCTAGGTTTGCAAAAATGATTGTGAAGAAGCCCTTTTCTCCTAGTTTTAGGTCTATATGTCCTTTTGGCTTCCACCTTAGTTGAATCCATTTTGTTAAATCCTTTTCTGATGGCCAAAACCCTATAAACTTACAGATTAATGCATGATCTTTCATATCGCAGCGGTAATCTTCCAATTTAATGTTTGGGATTACGTACCTTGGTTTTTTTTGTGCCCTAGGCAAGCACCTGTTTCCCATTCTTGCTTGCCATCGGTTTCCCAACACTGGTACGTCTCTGTTACTCTCTTTCTACATTCCTTGCTACCCTCCTCCACTGGCTTCTCCTGCTACCACGTTTATGAAGGAGGGGATCTCTCCCCTCCCCTGATTTCCGTCCATTGATCCCTTCAGCCCCGCTCGATTTCTTTCTCCCTCCCACCTTTCCGTTTACCTTTATAGCTCTTCTCCCACGTCTGGTTAAAACTTCCTCTCTCTTCCTGAGCTTCCTTATCCCGCCTCTATGACTCTGCAAACCTGTTCTCCCAAACCCTAGCTGCGCCGCCGCCTCAGGTCCGCCATCGCCTTCTCCAGATTGCAAATTTTCTAGTGTATTCATAATGTTACTCAAGTTATCATAATCAAATAATGTTTAGGATTGTTTGATGCAAATAGTTTCCTAGAGGCAGAAGGGCACTAAATTGACATTGTGCTGAAATTCATTTCTACAAGTTTTGAGGTTCCTTCCAATATTTCTCTTGTAGATATTTATTTTTTTAGGAAACCATTTAGGTATTTTTGTTGGTTTTTTGCCCCTGTAGCAAGGCTAAAAAGTACGTCACATGTTTTGAAATGTGTTTTCTATGTGCTTTATGAGACATACACAAATAAATGTATGTTTGATTGGGCTTGTGTCATTTTGAATGAATTATATTTTCAATTACATAGTTTACCAAAGAAAAATGGGTTCTTTATGATGTCATATCTGATAACCCTTCTCGTGTCAATGAATGTGTTTGATGGGTTTCCTTGTAATCCTCTATTCAAGTTTGTGGAGGAACTAATGCAGTTTTAATATCTTATATTGTGGAAGCATGAATATTCTTTAAGTTTTTTCTTAATTCAAGAGGTTTTTGTGAGACAAGTGTATAGCATGGTAACTAGACAAGAACCTCGAATATTTGAGGAGGTTGAGGTTTTTTTACTTCACAAGGGGGAATTTGAGGAAAGAGAAAGCAATACGGTTATAAAATTTATGTTTTTGAAGATAGGCCATTTCTTTTGCAAATATTATTCTAGATAGATATTTTTTTGCTAAAGTATGTAGGAAATATCATTGTTGGACATCTATATTGAATATAAAAAGAAGAGACTACTGATTTCTTTTCCATTAACGATTGGAAACATGACTGTGAAGAATACAACTAACACTCTTGTTATTGCAATGTCTTTGGATGCTTTCAACTTATGTGAAGTTAAAGCTATTAAAGGCTTTGATAGAGGAAGATTTTTCACAAAACACCTTTAATATATGAGATACGGGAACTTGTTTTCAAGAAGTAGAGAGCAAGACAAGAAAATTTAAAGTGTTGATGAGAAAACGCTAGTAGATGTTGGACAAGTTTTTTAGAAAGAGATAATCACAATGGAAGAAATACCTAAGAAAATAGACACAAACCATGTTGGGCAATCTCAATCTTGCACTTGCAGTATTGTTGTGACTTCATCTATTATATATAAAAAAAAAAGTATTGGAAGTGATAAATTGGTTTCCGATAGGCTATCAGGTGGTGGGGTTGACAAAGGGCGCCCTCATAGAGTAACTCTAGAAAGAGTGCATATTGTTGAATCATTTAGATCCAAGAGTGTGCCTAAATTAGAGAGTATTGAAGAGATGATGGACATGGAAGTTGATAGCATTGTAATACTTGATTGGGTTAGTGCTTCTTGGTATGAAAATCAAAGGATAATGGAGGAAATGGTTAAAGAGGACATTAGTTTCAATGAGAATTTTGTCACATTGCAGGATGAAAATTCTTACAAGGGTGGTAAGAGATAAAAAATTGAAATAATACAACTTTTTGATAGAAGGTTGTTGATCATACATAATCGAATGTTGATCTTTCTTTAGTTGCAATACCTAGTTTGATGAAATTGCATCAAGTTGGTGTTGAAGCACTTGCTGATTTGATTGGTCAATGACAAGTAGAAAATAAAAATCTGAAGGCAAAAATAAAACGGGTAGAAAATGCTCTGATCGTGGGTCCTTTGTTGAAGACTCCGTTAGCGCTAGCTTATGGATATAATAGGTTTGAGAAACCTACCAAGGGTCTAAGTGTATTTAAATCATATATCATTAATAATATATTTGAAAGATTGTAGATCAATTAATATACATGGCAAGTTGCCTTTGATCTTCGAGATTTAAAGCAGATAACAATTCCTTTTATCAAACTGGTGTAAATTGAGCTGGAGGAAGACAAGGAATTTGTGGGAAATGACCTATTAAATATTGGCCAGAAGCTTGATTCACTATTCAAAATACAAAGAGATAAACAAGGATTTCCCGATGTTGATCGGATAAGGAAGATCAAGGTTACATGGTTTGGGAAAATAAGAACTTGGAAGAGATTATTTTTTAGTGCGGAAACATAGAAAATCGAAGAGGAGATGCAAATGTTAAGGAAGTAGTGATTATTCAAAATATAAATGGTCCATATATGGCATAATAATATAGATTAATTACAAAGAAGAAGTTGATTGTTGATTTGGAGAAGTTGAAACATTCATAGGAAATAAAGTTCGATGATATAATTGATTTTAATCCAGAGAAAATTAGAAAATGGCTAATTACCATTGTTGTAGTTAACAAAGAGTACTCTACCTCAGTTTTGAAATTGCAGCAAGAAGTAAAAGAAATTGAAGAGGAGATATTCAATGAATATTTTAAGCAGGACATTACCATTTCTCTGATGAAAGAAATCATTGAAAGCTAAAGTGAAGGAATTTGTTGCAGGAAGCCTGATTGCGAGAGATAACTGAGAGTTGAAGAATACGAGACTCTTCTTTTCCATATTGTAAGTATTTTAATGTATTGGAACATTTTTCTTACCATAAAAGAATTTAACTATTTAGATCTTATGTATGCATTCTGATGGAATATTCAAAATCCTAAATGCAATTCCTTGTTATTTGTTGCAGATGGATTTTGAATATTGCAGTCGATGGGATTGAAATTGTAGCTATCATTGGGACACCTTTGAAATTGAACAATTGACATTTTCTTAATTTCTTTATCAAATAGAGCCTATTTCTTGGACGGTGGCTTTGTGATCACAATTTATTTGATTTTTTATTACGGCTTGTTTCTATGTTTGCTAATTATGTAAAGAATTCAGATAATGTTTGACATGGGATGTTATATGGACCTTCCCTTGAACGTTATACACAAACCAATACTTGTAAAACTATTTGACAATATTTTCTTTGTGCTTTTATATATTATCCAATGTTCTATAATGAATAATAATGAAAATGCATTTATGTTTACTTTGTTCTAATACTCAAACTTTTTACCAGTTAGTGTAATAATTCTTAGATTATGTTTTACATGTGAAGTTGTATCTATTGCATGTTTTGTCACTCGCATTTGAATCCAAATACAATTCACTATGTTGATAACTATTCAGGGTTGTTAGGATATAGATTATTACTATTTTTCTGTAGTCGTCTTTATTTATGAATGCATGTAGAAAAGTGAAAATGACACACATCAATGTTTCATTGTATGCAATTTTCGTTTTGCCAAAATTAGGATAAGAGTTTTGATAATACACGAGAAACTTCTTGATGTGAAAGCTCTACATAGTAAAATATGATCATAATAATAAATAATAATAATTATACATTGAACTATGAGATGATCATTTTGGAATGGTCAATTTTAAACCAGTATTTGTTAGTGGTTTGCTTATAGACAAATAAAATTTGTTTGATTAAAGAAAACAAGTTTTTAAATAAGACCTATTGAACATGGGAACATGTTTTATTATTGGAATATTTTTGTTGTGTGAAACCCATATTAAAGATTATTTTACAAGTCATAAAAGTTACAACAGTATTGGGTAAATGAGTACTTGTTAAATGTTACTCGATACAAAACTAGCTATGACAAAGTGGTTGTGCGCATACAGAGGCTTCACAAGGAACACATGTATCTGGGGAATCAAGTATTTATATAACTCATGCTATATATAGAAAAATGTTTCATTGTAAGCTTTATTAATTAAATGACATTATTTCATAATAAATTTCACCAATGGCAAAAAAAAATGATAATGTTATAGTTGAAGTTTTGCTAGTAATTGTAATAAATGTGAGAGACATATACTGCATTATAAAAGAGGCTAATTAAAAAATTGCATTATGTAGAAGCAGAAGAAAGGAGAAGACCAGGCAACATAAAAAATAAAATTCTTTCATTGTGTGGATTGCATTTTTCCCATTTTCGTAGATGATATAATGACATTAATGGTTCGGTAACCATTTTCTGAAATGGACGGATCGATACATAATCAGAAGCGTAAATGTTATTACCTTTACACTAACATTGATATAGTATTGGATGTGATTGTTGATATCCTGTAAGCTAGTTGTCATTAGTAGAAAAGATTCACATATAATTTGTTTCGTACATGGAGTAATTGATTTTTGAATTTCATAATTTTATTTTTAAACTATTTGTGCTATTTCTTGACAACGTTTGTTTTATTTGTTTTTAATTGCTTTTTATTTCGTAAAACACATTTCACATGAAAAATAGTAACATGTATTGGAACTGGAAAGAAGGAAGATAATTTAGCACTATTAGCAATTATTTTGATAACAAAAAATCCTGCAGTTTGACAATTGTAATCTGATTTTCAAAAAAAAAAATTGTGTCCAAGTTTCTAAAAATCATGTCAGAGTTTCTACTATTTTCTCGCTAGAATTGTGGCAGGTTTAGATTATACGATTTATTTCTACTATTTGTCATAAATGCAAATTTTGTTACACTAAGTTCCTCTATATTGGAAATGTTTTGTAGAAGGAATTTCACAAACAAAATAGTAAGAAGTGGTGCTTTTTTAGCATATCATTGAACTATACCTATAGTGCATTGAAAGCGTTACCCATTGACAAAAAAAATTCAAAATTTTGAAACATAAATGGCTTCAAGGGGAGATAAAGAAGTTATTTGCATTGGCACTATTAACTCACTTGCGTTTATCGATTAAAGATTTTAGTGTTCGACTACTTATGAGTGATATGTGAATATGTATGTGCAGGAGAAGAATAATGATAAGATCTGGTCTACCAAAATAATGAATGTTGCATGCATTCCATAGGTATTTTATTTCAATGAAACCATTTATTTATGCACAAATAAACTTGATTTGGCAACAAAAACGATTAGACTATCAACCAAAGATACTAGTATTTATTTGAATGTAGAAACATTGGGAGGATATTGAGGCTAATGATTCAGAATATGTGGTTAGATTTGTCAAATGCAAATAGATTTATAGTATTAGAGGAAAATGGCTTGAAAATATTACAGGAGTTCACCTTACCAGATTCTGAGGTTCCTTATGATCTTTCCTCTCTAGATATCACTTTATTTATAGAATAGTTCATAGAGTTTTGTTGGGTGTATGTGTCTAATGGGTCTAGAACCTACTGCCATTATGTCAAGTTCTATTCTATATGTGCTCTATTATTCATATAAAAAAAGTGTGTATTCGAATGGGCTAATCTTATTTCAAATTAACTATGTTTTAGTTAGTATATTTGCAAAAGAGAAATAAGTTTTTCATGATGGTGTATCTGATAAAAACCCTCATGTTGAGTCATGCTTTTGATGAGTTGCCACATAATCCTAATTTCAGTGTTAGAAAAGAATGGATGTAGTTCTGATATCCTATATTGTGGAATCAACAAACTATTTCAAATTGTTGTCTAATTCAAGATATTTTTGTAAAATAACTTATTTCACGATAACTAAATGATCACCCCATCTGATACCTTATGAAGAAAACATTTTCCTCTGAGAGAAAGGAACACATGAAGAAAGAGAAAATAATACAGTTATTCAAGTTTATGGGTTTTGAGGTAAATCAATATTGCTTCTAAAAGTTGTTATGAACAAGTATTTTGTTGTCGAAGTATGCAGGCAATATTACAATTGGCAGTTTAAATTTGAACAAAAAAAGAAGAAATAATTTATTTCTTTTCCATTTAGCATTGGCCCAGTAACTGTGAAGAATGGAAGTCATCTTGCAGAGTTTGCAAGGTCATAACATTGTTTTAATTTAAGAGAAGTTGAAGGCTCATGAGACATTGATCTAGAAGGTATATTTGTCAGACATTTATCTATAATTAAATGCAAGAGCTTGTTGACAAAAGTTGCAAGTAAAAGTGAAAAGAGTGATAGTACTCCAAGGAATAATGAAGAAGGAGAAATCACTATTAGAGAAGTTACTAAAGAAAAAGTATTAGCAGTGAAACAAAATGAAACAAAAAATTAGAAAAGCTGCACAATATTCTATTTGCATACTTGAAACTACTTTTTCTTTCTCTTCAAGTGAAATAAAATGAAAAGATACCGAAGTTGCAGAGCTGACTCATGGTCATATATCAAATATCATAGATGAAAAGTAGCCTCAATTAGAAAAATGCAAAATTCCTCTACAATCAAGAAGCAATCGAGAAGGTACCAATGTGGAGATTGAAGCACCAATACCTAATTGGGTTTTTAGTGCTTTGAATGTAAAGAAAAAAATAACGAAGAAAATTACTGAAGAATTTTCTATTTTTGATGATTAGATTGTCACTTTTTAAGATGAAAACTATCACATAGAGAGTAAAATATGAAAATTGAAAAAGGAATGATGCATGTAAAAATATTATTGATACGGTAGAAATGAATCTTAATATGTCTGGAATTGCAGTCACAAATGTTTTAACATTGCATGAAGCCACTGGGAATGTGCTTGGAGTTTATATTAAGGATTGGAATGCGGAGAACCTGGTATTGAAATAGAAAATAAAGACACTGAAAAATTCTTTAAATCTGGGTCCTTTGTTAATGACTCCAATCGAAATACATAATCCACAATCCCCAATTCCCACTACTAGCACATCTCATGGATCTATTGGAGCATTGCAACTAGTTAATGAAGTTAGATATCATATAGTCAGTAATATATGACAAATATTAGAAATCATTGAGCATGTATTACAGACGATTTATTTTCTGCTACGGTTAGCACATCAAATAAACTCATTTGTCAATTTTTTTCACAAATAATTTTACCGAAGCCAGGAATTTTGTTAACAATGACTTGCTTACTTTTGGTTAAAATCTTGATTTTTTTGTCTAATTTGGAAAATAAAAACAAAGAACCTCCAAATGCTAATCGAATAAGGCAAATCAAAGGTGGATGCTCCAAAAAAATGAGTACAATAGAAAACATTATTTTTGAATGTAAGAGAATAGAGAATAGAAAAGGTGATATGTTTCTAAAGGCCATGCAAATTGTTAAAGATATAGATGATACATGCATGCAATATACAAAATTATGAATTCATTACAAAAGATATGCTAACATTGGATCTAGACAGGAAATATTCAATGGCAGAGTAGTTTAACGTTATAATTCATTTACTACGAAAGAAATTGAAAAATGGGTAGTTGACTTTGTTAGTGTTAATGACATGAAATATGTGTTAATTGTGCAGTTACAAGAGGATGCAATGGAAATTGAAAAACAATTATTTGATCAATGTGTGAAGCTAGAGATTACAATGCCATCAATAAAAGAATTCATTCAGTCTAAGTTAAAGATATTGGTTCAAGAGGCCATGCATGTAGGAAGTAGCTGATAGTTAAACAATTAGCCTATATGTCTTCCCATATTGTAAGTGTCCTTAAATATTTACATATTTACATATTTGTTTTTTACTAGTATTCAATCATCGCGACTTGTTAATTTTACTGATGTTGCATAATCTATTTATTGAATGCAATTTCTTTCTTTCTTTTGTAGCTCTTTTTTCCATATTATAGTTCACATATTTATTTTTGGTGGATGCAGAAGTAAGTACTTAAAGAGAATGTGCCACAATAGTGGAGTGGATGAGCTAATGAACTGATTCATTGAGTATTTTATTATTGATACAAGCAATTCATGTTAAGAATAAAATTTCTTAATGCTTATCATCTGATCTTTTATGAATTTTTATTTTGTTTATTTATTTCAACTATAACTATGACAATTGAAATTTGAAACTCAATACTATTATTGTTATAATGATTCTATTGCTTAATGTTACAGACTTATGCTTTGAGAATTTGTATTATTTTATTCATACATATATTCTAATAACATGAAACATGATAATAGTTCGCTTTGCTATGAAACATAAATAATTTTAGCTGTCATCATACTTTTAAATTTATCTGGAGTAGGGGCAAATATTTTTGCAAACAACTTTTCTTACGGAGTATAGAGATTCCAATGATGAAAGCTTCAAAGCTTTCTGTGAATAATGCACTTAATCTATATTTCTTCTTATATTCCTATTTATGAAAAGATAACTATAAAAAGTTATTTATGCTTATGTATGTATCTCTAAATATGTTTCAAATAAGGCATTTGTGTGGAAGTACATAAGTCTATTTTGCAGAGAAAGCTTTTGATATGCAGAATGAAACACGTTGCACTAATGGTTTATTATTATTAATATTTTAGTATTAAACAACGCATATTCACTGCTTGAAATAAGACTGAGGAAACTACTAGAATTAGCGATAAATAGTGCATATCCCCCTGTCTCTGCAGCTAATTAAGTATGGTTTTAATTTCATCACACTTTACACTATTTGAACAACCATGACAACAAAACTAGACAATTCCGTTTGATCAGTCATTAACATTCGAGTTTACACACAATACTAATAAGAATTTTATTAAGATTATAAATATACTGAAGAGATATGATGCAGCATAGTCCCTACATCTATTGCTCATTAATTGATTCTCCCCACACAAATCTTTCCACATAGTGAGCATTTGTTTTGGACACAAGCTTCCCTTTCATAGCCACCTCTACACAAATTATTCTGTAGAATATTGCATGTAAAATAAACATGGAAAAAATGCCAAAAAGGATAAGAATCCAGTTGGCACATGGAAGTTTCCTATTGTATTTTCTAGCTTTTATTTCTTAGTAGAATAAAGAATAACATAATGCACAATTCTATTTTGCTGAAGCGCAGAAATCGTAGTCGGTCTTCAAAAGGTATTTAATTTGATTGGTGATTATGCTCAAAGGTTGTTCTATTGCATAATTAAAGACTACATTTTATCCTAAAAGCTATATACAATACTAAATTAATTGATTCATGCTAATCTCTACAATGTTTCCTCCACTCACGCTTCTTCCATACATGCTTCCTTCATACAACCACCTTCAAATAACCACATGATTCATCCACACAACCACTAATGTACACACTTTACCTATTAAAATCCACAAGAATCATATTGGCATTAGGCTATTAGCAAAGAAATGTGAACTTTAGAGTATTAATAAGAATGAACATTAGATGTGTTGTAGTTTCAAATTTGAATAGACCTTCTGATTTTGTCAGTTAACTCAATTAATGACCATTTATACATTAAGATTAATATTTTAATGCTTTCAAAATCATGATTAATATTTTGATTCTTTGAAATAATGAAAAGTCCAATAACATTGTGAAGTGATAATTCATATACAATGAATTGAATTTCCAATGAAATGTTGTTGATAGTATGAAACCCATTTCTCATTTAATAATTAAAAAACAAAAGTTAATTACCATTTTTGTAATGATCAAGTTTGTTGAAGAGAAAAAAACAATTTACAAAGCATTTCTTGTGAAAATAGACAATGTGTGGAACATATGATAGGGATGGATGTATGAAAGTAGAAACGTAGAAATGCATACCTGCCTACTAATCTATTAATAAAGAAAGAGTTCAAATAATACATGTCTGTTAATTCAATTAATAATATTTTCAAATGCCTATTATTGATCGAATGGTGTTATTGAGTATGAAGTAACTGTGCGGAGGTGGTTTTTCATGTGCACAACTTATGGAGAGAACAAATGTGAAAACACTTTTATAAATTTCCACATCATATATCGTATGTATGTTTACAAATAACCAAATATGTCTAGGAGAACCAAGAATATTGTTATCTTTTTTTGGGTGGAGATTTTACTGTGTGGAGTACATAGTATGTGCGAAAGAGAAGTTGTGTATTAGTGAACAAAATGTAGACCTATTTGCACAATAGAATTACGTGTCCAAGTATAATATGTACTGGATAATCTATGTGATTTTCATTGTGCGGAGTAGGCGGTGAAAAAGAAGTCATGTGGATGAAATACGAACCTCTCCGTACAAATAAAAAAAAAAATTGGAAATACGAAAATCGCGAAAAATATCCTATATGTTAATTGCTTACAAAAATATTAGTAATAAAATCCACGAAATTGATGAGACAGAAATGTGAATGAAATGTGAACCTCTCTGAATAATAGAGTTATGCATCTAGATATAGTATTGTATGGAAGAAGTTGTGCAGTCTTCATTGTGTGGAACAAGCATGGGTTTAAACAAAACTGTAGTTGAAATACAAACCTCTCCACAAAAATACAAAAAGATATTCAAAAATAAAAATATCGCCAATAATATTGTATACATCAATTTCTTACTAAAATATTAGTAATAAAAAACTTTAGTGGATGAAATGTGGATCTCTCTACACAATAAAGTTACGTGTCCATATATAGAGTGTATGAAAGAAGTTGTGTAGTTATCATTGTGTGGAGAAAGCACTATGAAACAATCAATGTAGATGAAATACAAAAGCACTGTGGAACAATCAATGTGGACGAAATACAAACCTCTTCACACAAATACAAAAGATATTCAGTATTATGAATATCAGCAACAATATAGTATATGTCAATTCCTTACTAAAATATTAGCAATAACAGCCTTTAATAGATGAAATGTGGATCTATCTGCACAATAGAGTTACGTGTCCAAATATCGCATGTATGAAAAAAGCTATTGAGTCATCACTCTATGGAGAAATCAATTTGGATTAAATATGGACCTCTTCGTACAAATCCAAAAATATATTTGGAAATACGAATATCACCAATAATATTGTATACGTCAACATATATTTTAAACAACGAGTGTATAGGAAAGTTAATGTTAAACTATTAATGTTAATTTGATATTATTATTATGTTTTTTTGTGGAGAGGCTTGACTATGGAGAACATGAGATATGTTTGGTGATTTCCTGAATAAATATTTGCTCAATATTTTGTTGTACAAAGATAATTTTGCAACTCTTTGATTGTATAACGTATAAATGTTTACAAATGATTGCATATGTGTGGGAGAACAACGAATATGATTATGTTTCGTTGTGTAGATATTTTACTCTGTAGAGTATGAACTATGTTCGAGAAAGAAGTTGAGAAAGTGTTTCTAGATATAACGTTTACAAAACAAAATAGATGAAATGCAAATTCCACTAAAACATTCACAAAAATATTGTATTAGTATAGCATTTACTTTGGTGCTATTATGAACAACAAATAAGAATTGTTTAATAATAAAATTTTAGCAATAAAATTCTAAACTAAAATATTAGCAACAATATCGTATAATTCCAACATTTTCTTCGGTGTTATGGTGAATAACAAATATGCATTTTTTAACACTAAATTATTAGCAATAAAATCATTTAGTGCCAACTACGATGAACCACACATTGAAAGCGTTATCTATACAATGGACTTCTTCTGCACTTCCACAAAAGTGCCTAATTTGAAACATATTAATAAATAAAAACATATAAATTATTTACAACTAAAATATTATTAATAATATAAGCATAAAGTATGCATTTTTAATACTAAAAAATACAATCAATTGAATAGCAATAGTATGCATTATTTTCAAGTAAATTATTATCAATAATCTTAGCATAGATAATATTTTTGAGCAAATACATTATTTAATAGTAAAATATTAGCAATATAATCTTTTTGTGCAACATAGGGTGATGCACACATTAAAAGCTTCCTCTACACAACAAATTTCTTCTGCACTTCTACACATATGCCTAGTTTAAAACATATTCATTAATATGAACACAATTACACTTAAAATATCACTAATAATTTCATTTCTTATCACAATAAATGGTGGTCACATGTAGCTACACATATGTAGCTTGGTGAACACTACCTTCATCTTGGAAATCAACAGGCACTGAATACGGGGGTCGAACTCACCTGTGGCATCTGTGTGGTTCCGAGCCCTTCAATTATAAGGTGATTCAATTCCTCCACACTTCTGTTTATGGGTCCATGTTCGGTGCCATATTAATTTTCCTTCTAATTTCTAGAACATCGTAACGGGCCTAGCTTAGAAGTTGAGCAAGTTGCTGGCTTTGGGTATTTATCGGTGACTTCTAGATATCGATAAACTAGCTCTATAGTGATTGGAGCTATATAGATTCCTTTATTTTGTTTCGGGGTTATGGGACTTTAAAACATTAATTACAAGTTGTATTCTATGAACAATCATCTCAATTAGGAAAACATGTGTCTCGTGTCTATGTTGATTCGTCAAATACATACTTGATCGGAAAGGAAAATCATTAATGATTAAATTTTATAGATAAATGTTTAATGTTCAAAAATTAAAAAAAAAAAATTATACTCTTCACAATTGGGCTATAGAAGTTGTTCTAAACTATTATGCTTTCTTAATGGGGAATACACTAAAAACAAAAAAAAACTAAAGCAGCTATGTGAATTCATCAAGGAACACGTGGTGTTAATTATTTTTTTTTAAGGAAAGAATTCAACTTAAATATTCATAGTCCAACACAATTTTTTTTCCCTATTATATTAGTCCCTTCCTCCTCAGGGACTATAACATTTGTTTCATGGTCAAGTTGTGTTGAATATTCATTTTTTTAGTATTATTACAATTTCTTCTATCTATTAGTCCAATTATCTTAAGTGTCTAATACATATGTTTAATATTCATATGCTAATGAAAAAATTCCACCTACTAATTTTAGTTGTGTTGTCCATAGAAGCATTTGTGAGGTGTTCATCATGCAATATTTTTAACTTACACGTTAGAAACACAATTTAAAAGAGCTCGTTACAAATATAATTTTTTTCTAGCTTGTACGATATTGTTCTCAGAATTGCAAAGCATGAGTAACTACCATTTAGAACTAATCTACAAAACATGTAGCATTAGTGACATTTCTCTAGTAATTATGTACAAAGTTTAAATACTATATGATGTGATAATAATAAAAAACATTGGGACAAAATACATTATTGCCATATAGTTCTTATTTTGGAATTACTTTTGTTCTATGGAATTAAACTCTTATTTTTCTTATTTAAGCATATTTGATCTAACTCATATCATTGTAGCAACAAAAATGAATACAAGTATAGAATATACTATTAAATTCAATCATAACTCTTCTAAGAGGCATGTTTTTTGTAAAATTCGGAGAGATGGCTGGCGCTATTGCTTTCCCCTGCTCTGTTAATGGAACCCTAGGTATTGAGGCAGTTGGCGGCGGTTTTGCAAGTTTGCCCACAGCCATAGTCCTCCGATGGCCCGGCTTTAGGTACGAGGTAATGGAGCGCCCTGCCGCCTGTCGAATTACTGGCTCGGGTTTGGCTATTCGGCCATACGCATGGAAATATCCGAATCCTCAGGGCAGTGCAGAATACCCTCGCCCATTTTATCAACTGCGGGTTGGGCTGAACATGGCAATGGCGGATCTGGAGGCGAAGTCCGTCAAAAGACCTGAGAACAAAGATCTGTATAAAAAAATAGCTTTTGGGGTCAGAAGTTTCCTCGAAGGTGGGATTTCGTCAGGGTTTGGCTTTATCCCTCTTGCCAATAGTGACCCTTTTCTCACGATCCCTGCATGCAAAAATGGGAGTCCCTCTACTGCAGATCTGTCCCCTTTCGTTCCTGCATGGTCAAAACACAGCAGATCTTGGACGGATCTACCCGATTTACGCCCCATACTGAGAAACAGGCGGCTAGATCTGGGACTTCAGCCTGATCCCTGGCGACATATCGAAGACAACAACCCTAGATCGGGCAGAGTTTCTGCAGATCTAGCTATGCAAAAAGGAAATCGATCCAAATCGGAGCCAGATCGAAAACTTCGCCATCAGCTAGAGCAGGTAACGAATCTTTGTTTTTAGATTCTGATTAATCTCCCTCAGGGGAAAACACGTTTAGTCTGGGTACATGCAGGAGACACTTCCTTGCATCTGAAACAACAAATAAGGGCAAAAATGGGATTCCCAGTTCAGGCCCAGCATCTGGTCAATGGAAGGCGGTCCCTTCAAGACGACAAATCGTTGGAGAGCTATGAGATTGGGCCAGGCTCAATCATTACATTAAATCTCAGATTAAGAGGGGGGGCTTTGCATCAGGGACAGACAAGCACCTCAGGGGGAGACAACAGGAATAAAGCTGCAGCCCAACATCAACTAAAGGGATCCTACAAAAACATATTACAGGGCAACAAGAATACAGGATCCGATCCAGGCAACAGGAATTCAGGGCCCTCTCCAGGCCTCAGCGGCTCCTTGCCTAGGCCATATATAGTTGACCAATTAGAAGAAACCCCAGCTTTAAACTTAGATTCATCAGGGATCGATGATGTCATCAATGACTATGAAACACAAGCTCTTATCTGCCGTTTCAATAGTTACTGGCCAAAACCCTTGGATCTATTCCATTGGATCTTCACTAAATGGACCATGGAATGTGATATCCACCTGTGTTCAAAAGGGTTCTTCATAGTAAAATTTACATCCCAGGAAGTCAGAGATACAGTCATAAGTTCAAGGCCATGGTTCTGGGGAACATCGGGGCTGTTTGTGACCCCATGGTTCCCAGATTTTGACCCAAATAAAATGACTGTAACAAAAATGCCAGTTTGGATTAGACTATACAACCTTCCACTGCACTTTTGGCATGAACGAGTGCTAGAAGGTATAGGGAACAGCATAGGGAAATATGTCAAAACAGATCTGGAAAGGATCGATGAAAGGATCTACACTTTCGCACGGATCTGTGTGGAAGTAGATCTAAGTAAAGGGCTCCCGGAAAACATCAGGCTGGTCTACAAACAACAGAACTGGCTACAGGTACTAGATTATGAAAACACCGCCTTCAGATGCAGGCTCTGTAGGCAGACATGACATTTACAAAGCACATGCCCAGAAGCCAAGAATAAAAGAAAGCAGAAAGGGAAGTAGAAAAAAGGATGGCATTTCTCACCACCAGATTCAGAGGACGAAGAATCAGAAGCAGCAGAGGAAGAGAGCCCAGCAGAGAAAACCGAGGTATCTCAAGAAATGGAGAATCAGAAGGAAACCCCATCAGACAACAAGGCAGAACAGCCCAGAATGGCTCCTAATACGGGAGGCAACAAACGACTCCATCACTCAGACACTTCAGATTCAGACAAAGAACTTGGCCCTCAGAATACAGAAACACAGGTAGCATTGCATCGATCGAGCCCTCTCAAGGAGAGTGGCGTAAGGTCGAAAAGAAAAAGGGGAGAAAAACTTGAAGCGTGAGCTCTGCTCATTGCCGGATTTCAGTTTTTTTCTGCCCTTCTTTCTCCTTCCTCTTCTTCTTTTCTCTTTCTCTTATTCTTTGTGCACGTTAGTTCGCTAACGATGCGTGGGGTGCGAAAGCACTTGAGCCCTTGCGGCAGATTACGGCATGTTTCAATACATCTGCTTATGTAACTTTTCATTATTTTTTAATAAAAAGTTACTGCTTTTTTTCCTTGGAAAAAAAAGAGCCATGTTTTTGTTTTATTTATTGTACTTCGATTATATTTCCATCACCCAATACAATTGTAGTTGTTGTTATTTATTTATTTTTGTGTGTGCTCTCATTATTTTTGGGCCATATTTTTTAACGTACTAAAACTAAAAGCAATTTTTTTTTTCCAGAAAACATATGATGCCTAGAGATTCAGAATAAGGACAACAACTACAAAGAAAATGTACTTTGAACATTTGTATAAGACTATTGTATTTCTAAAAGTAAAATCTGTCTAGTAATTTTGTACATTACTAATGAGTTTGCTTTATCTTATTCCATTTTCATTAGACATTTGTTACACAGTTTCAATTATAACATTCTTTTAGGCACTAGCAGTGTAATATTTGTGAATAGGAAAAATTTCTCAAAACCGAATGATGTCATAGTAGACATGGACAACAATGTGGACATAAGAATGCATAGTGTCACAGTAATAGATATTTCAATAAAAAATCATAATCAATGAAAATTATCGAAGAAATAAATGCAAATAAGTACTTATGCACAAAATCAATTAACTTTATACTAAAATTTTTCTTTTCTTCCTCTTTTTACCTGCTCTCATTTTTTTATTCTTTACTTCATTTTTTCTTTATAAATAAAAAAATATTTAAATTCAATTGTTATAATTAGGAAAAAGGACATCAAGTCGATGCCATTTTTTATCAAAGGTATCAGTAAAAATATAACTGGAACAAAAAATTCATGACGTTGTCTTGGTGACATATTGAACATTTTTAGACAAAACAAATAAGTCAAAAACAATACTTCATGTAGACTTAACAGATGAGAAAGAAGAAATGATAACAATATTTCTTGTGCCAACATCGTTAATTGACCAACATGAGTCAAAGCCTATTGTAACTGTTGGTGCTTCTATTAAAGAGTTCAAAACTTTTCCAAAGCATAAATATGATTGTGGTGATTGTGAAAAAATTGTTTGTCTAAATAGTTTTAGTTGTGTAGAAAACATTTGTCTTGTTTGTGCATAGTACTGATTTATTCCAAACACGACAAATGCAAATATTTCACGCAATGAAAATGCCTTTCCAATTGGCACAATTGTAGCTATTGAAATTTCAGAAACATAAACAATAACATAATGTGTTCTGGAAATCAAAGATGGTGATGGAGAACAGGACAAAGCTACAATAAACTTTGTTTTAATTAAAAATTTTGTTGTTATGAATTTCATTGAAATAGAAAACAAGTTACGTATAGATCTATTTATTTCATTGTTCATGGAAAAAAAATTTCATCATCTATTGTATTGTTTTACAAATGTTTCATATGTAACAGGTTGAAGTACACGATAAATTATTTTAGCATGCGTTACAATTCAAAGAGATTTGCAAAAAAACATATTTCCAATGATATTGCTCAAATATATAGTTAAAAAACAAGAAAATGTTTTCCATACATCACAGTCAATTTTCGTTTCTGTAGTGAACAAAGGAAAAAAAGCTAACAGTCTAAGAAAGTTTATTTCCTCGCTAAATAGAATATGCACAGTAAGATATATCATATTTTTTAAATAGACATGGATAAAGAACAAAAAAATCACAAAAACATTTGATTTTGTGTTTTCTATATTAATTTTACAACATTTTAAAGGATATCTGAAAACAATTAGCGTATACAATGTCATTCAAAACTGTATGCCCAAAATACAATGCTCTATTCACAATTGCTAGAACTATAAACAATATTATACTTTGTTTCTCTACCTGCAAGCAACACTCTAGATTTATTTATTTTCATCATCTAAACTGCATCTTACATACAGTTGATAGGAATGAAAAATAATTTATTCTGAGGGGTGTCAAACTGGAAAAGGAATTGCCTGCACTACAAAAAATTTCCTACGATAAATATTGTGTAGAAAAAAAGATATATTGAAATCTTGAGCAACTTCGAAATACATGGCACATTTACAATATACCATCAAAATGTAGTTGTACGTATAAACTTATAGGTTTCTGTGTTTATGATGTTAAGAAATTCGGCAATGGAACCATGTTTGTTCATTGCATTTCTAAGAATGCTAATATCTCTTTCATTTTACTAAACATTTGAAATTTAATTTTTCATTATCAATCAATATATTATACCCATGTAAAAACAAGATTAGCAATCTACTCATCACAACAACAAGATGATCTTTTCTACCAATGCAAATGTTACTATGACATAGTATATAAACGTATTCTGATGAACTATTTTTTTTTTTTTTCTCCCAACTTTATATTTTGTATTATGTTATGGATTTTTTTGTTTTGCGCTCATTATTGTTGTTTACATTATTTTCTTGATTTATCAAATTCGCAATTTCTCTAACTACTCAGGCTCAGTGCCATTACTTTACAATAATTATCTCCTTTATTTACAAATTCATTAGTTTTTTTCTATTTAAATGGTTATTCCATATAAGATTTAAACAAATATCCACATAACTCTTCATCAAGAGCCCAAACAAGTTTCTAAACCAATATCACTTATAAAGCATATTTCATTTATAGATAGATCTGTAATCCATAATAGTCTGATATGTTTCTTTGTGTTAACTTTGTCAATAATATTACAATACATAGGCTTTAGTATATAGTGGATTCCAAAATCTACTCATCAAATAGCAAAAAAAATGATAATGCCTTCTCTATTAATTGACCATTGTTTTTGAAAATTAACGATTGTACTGATTATGTTATTGGAATCGACATTGATTCATTTATTCATGATTCACAATAACTTTTTGATAACATTCTTACGATATCTATTCATTTTCGAGATGCTTAAGAATTTCCTCAAGTTCTAGTATTTTATGCATTAAAATTCAAATATATTTACTAAGGATTAATATATCTTGATTGAGAATTAAAATATCATTGTTTCATGCAGTGTACATCTTCCTTTTATGCCCCTCCATTTTTCTTTATCCTTTTCTTCGGTGTTAGTATAGAATGAAA
>APFE030814228.1:19502-63226 GCA_000404065.3 Pinus taeda | reverse complement strand
GATGCTACTAGCTAGCTTTAACTTTGTCAAAGTAATTTCGGAACCTAGATGTCAATTCACCGCTTGACTGCATTTTGTTCTTTATCGCATTATGCAGATATTAAATGAAATGTGTTCACTGAAATAATTAATGTGTCTTATTTATGTCTCATTACCACTTCCAACTACCAAGATAGAATCTAAAATAATCAGGTAATAAAATATGTTATAAATGCTAATGTTATACTACATACATAACAATTAAATATTAGATATAAAATTTGATAAATAAGAACATATATTGCACATTAGCTCTGAATTTTTTCACAACCAAACTTAGCACTTATATATCAGTTCCTGAAAAAAATATACAAAATCATTTAATGTGAAATGCAAGCATTCACAAAATAAAATCTTGAAAGCTTTCTTCTCGTAAT
This sequence comes from Pinus taeda, assembly GCA_000404065.3. Classification (NCBI taxonomy): domain Eukaryota; kingdom Viridiplantae; phylum Streptophyta; class Pinopsida; order Pinales; family Pinaceae; genus Pinus; species Pinus taeda. Next base: position 62,810 of record APFE030814228.1, on the reverse strand, counting down.
GGACTACCACATAACCATAAAGAAAGCTTGTGTTCGATGATATAGAACTATTGATATTTGACAGTATGGAGATACACATTACTTATAATTAAAATATTGCAAAAGAAAATATCAATAAAAAGCATTATCTACAATTAAAATATTCACAATAATGTCGTATCATTTAACTAGTTATCTCAATGTTATTGCAAACAACAACTATAAATGGTCTCATTGCGGACACTAGTGGACTCTAGTTCACCACACCTATGGAGAAAGCATGTCCACACTTTACATACGCGAAATAAGTGTGGAGCAAGCACAAGCTGAGACAAAAGTGTGGTTGAAATTCGGACCTCACTTAATTAGTTATAGAGGCAAGTAGATACAGATCATTTATGACTAAACTATTAGACGCAATCGTATAAGTCCAATGCTTTCTTTGGTGATATTGTAATTATTTACTACTAAATTACTAAGTGCAACTATTCACATATTGAAAGCTTTGTCCACACAATGGACTTTCCCTGCACATCAACACATATGCTAATTTGAAAAATTATTTACAATTCAAATATACTTAAATAGTAGTAGTGTACATTATTTACAATTAAAATATTATTAGAAATATGTGCATAAACAATGCTATCATGCTCACAATGCAAACTCGAAAGCTTCTTCTGTTACAAACAGAGCTTCTTATTAATGAAATACAATTTTGTACACAACTTTCAGTGTAATATGTACTACTTTTACTCACTTGACTACTGATATGCATTATCTATAACTAAAGTATTATTAATAACATTGTTTATTTCAAAGTATGTACATCGACACAAAACACACTTTCGTACAAGAGCATAAACAGATAAATATTCAAAATATTATTTACATAAAAATATTATTAATAATATGAACATAATGAATGTTATTATCCACAAAAAATTTACTAAATTGATTGCTAATATGCATTATTTATATCTAAAATATGAGCAATAATATTAACACTTAATGCAAAGTGAGTACATCCGTACAATGAGCACTTCCACACAATTAGATGTTTGAACTATAAAATATATTAGCAATAACTTTATATACATTAACCATTTACTAAATTAGGTATTCACTCTTGTGGGGTCTCAACATATAACACGTACAAAAAAATTGTGCGAAGCAAGAAATCAAGAAAATGTGGACCTCTTGAGACAATAGAGTCACTTGTCCAAATGTAACGCATACAAAAGAAGCTGTGTATTCAAAATTGTGTGGAGAAAGCAGTGTGGAATAAGGAATGTAGATGGAATACGTCATCTCTGCACAAATACAAAAAGATATTCATAAATACAAATATCACCGATAATATTGTATACGTTAATTACTTACTTAAATATTTGCAATAAAATCTTTTAGTGGACAAGATGTGGATCTCTCCGCACAATAGAGTTACGTGTCTAGATATAGCATATATGAAAGAAGTTGTGCAGTCATTATTGTGCAGAGGAAGTAGTGCGGAACAAGCAATGTGCATGAAATATAGACCTCTATGTACAAATTCAAAAATGATTACTAATTGTGTGAAAGAAGCTATGCAGGAATGACAAAAATGAGAAAATGCAAGTGCAAAAGGCACCCTTGAATAAGTATTTAATAATGTGTATATGAGAACGTGACTAGCTATGTAGATAAAGTTATCCAACACAATACAACTCATCAACACTTCTACACATATGCTTAATTATTTACAATTGAAATATTATCAATAATTGTGTTGAGCTATTTATATTATTTTATTATTGGAAAATGAATATGTCATTACCGAGAAAACTCTATGGAAAAACAAATACATCATTACCAAAAAAGTGACTAATAACTTTTTGATAATATAAGTTTCATTATGTTACAAGTACAAAGTTATGGTCCTCTAAAGTTTATAGAAAGATCCTTCCCTGTCTTTCTAATTAGCATGTGACAACTCAACATGCCCATGTGGAATCTCTACCATTCCATGTTAGTGTCTCCACCAAATATTTAGCTTTCCCTGAATTAGTTATGTGACAATTGGGAATCAACACAATCCTTTGACACTATGAAACATCTTTAGGCATGACCCACTATGCCTTAGGTCTTATTTTCTCATTTGTTTTCCAATTGCCAAAGTGGGTAGTTGGAAACATTAATTTGGTCCACCCCATGAATCAAATAAATGTGGATTACATGTGTTTTTCTAAAGTGTGTTTATTTATGATTTTTAAAAAAGTATTAAAAAAGAAAAACATCATAGTTTAATCAAATTTCCAAAACAACAACATAAAAGCACTAAAGACTTTCATGCATTAGGATTTTTTGTTCTTGACAAGAGTGTGACATTTACTATAGCCTTGCACCACTTAAAGTCGGTTTTTCGTTAGTATTCTTGAAACAGTATGGCTCTTAAAGCTCTTAAACAAGGAAATGTTTTGAAAATTTTAGGAGAAAGAGGGTTCACTGATTTTTTTTTTTTATCAAAATTTTAAAACAAAGGGAAAATAGAAGATGGCACCTAAAAGGAATATAACATGTTGTGAGAGTGTTTCTTACAAGTCCTAAAGAACTTTTAACAAGGAACCATTCTCAGGCATGAAATCAAATCACAAAGAAATTTGGCAATGCAACAACATCAATTTGATAGTGTAACAATATTATTTTGAAATATAACTAAATTCTAGGAATCTTGGGTAGGTAAAACGTGATGCTTGCATCTTGATTGACTCTCATCTATATGAGGATAAAATTAAAGATTGACTAGTGATAAATTATGCATGTGGACAACAAGTGCAGAGAATTCATTGTGAGGGGAGTGCAGAAAACACATTTCTCTGTACTATTAACTAATCCTTTGGGATTATGATTGTACATTAGTAATTAGTTGATAGTTTTACTTTTCTCTTAATTATTTATTGAGAAAAAGTTGTCTCGTACCTACTTTAGACATGTATAAATGTATATTTTTAGTTTCAATAAATCAAATTTTCCATTGTGGAGTTTATTCTACCTTGTGTACAGTGTTATCAGAGCATTGTTGAATTTTTTAACTCCATGTTTTGTTGATATGTTTATGTTCCATGTCGCTGCTGTCTACATAGCCATTGCTTGAATATATTAATAAGGTCAGCCCATTTTTTTTGTTCATTAAAGTTTGTGGTTCGTTGTTTGTTTTCATATGCGAAGTTGCATGTAGAAGAACGTGGTGAAGATAGTGAGAAGTAAAAACAATGAAGCTAGCTAAATATTTGAAAACTAAAAGGGTCGTTGCTTGGAATTTTTAGTGGAAGGATTCATTGGAAGGATATTCAGGTGACTGATATTCATGACTATTATTGAAGTAAATAAAGGTATGCAGTTGTGCATTTCTCTTAGGCTACCTGTATGTGTGGAGTGTTTTTTTTAATCTGGATCAAAGTGTTTTCTTTTAAGTTGAATCCCCTTGGTTGGTATGTGAGTGGAATATTACATAAAGAGTTTTCAATAACATCATTGGAAGAAAAAAATTTGGCCTAATTTCCTTATGTAATAAAGGGCCCCATTTTTTATTGTTGCCTCTATAAACTTCATTTTGTAAAACATGACAATTATGCCGAATTGTTATTTGTAATGGTGGATTTATTTACTTTGGTTAAAAGTAGTAGAAAAAAAACGCAAAGAAGAACAATCATTTTTATTGTTCAAGAAATTTAAAGTTTAAAGCATGAATATTTTATTTAAGTTTTTATTAAAAAAATTCATAAAGTTTTTTTAAAAGGGGAGACAACAAGGCTTGAACCTAGTCCTTCATTGGGTTATTTTAAGAGCCCACCAACAAACCATTAAGCCAAGTCTTTATTTAAATTAAAAGGAGAAAGGGATTTATGCTATTATTCTTTAAAGTATATTGCACATAACTCATATATGAAAGCTTGAAAAGGATTTGTTTGAAGCGTACTTTTGGCTGCAAATGATGATGACTTAATATTAATGATGCTTTTAGTACAACATTTTCGTCAAGATAGTTGGATTGTGGATTCAGGTGACACATGTCATATGACCTTTAGGGGATATTTTTTTTAAACGTTAACTAGAAAAGTTGATGGCGTAGTATATTTCGCTAACAAATATCAAGTTAAGCCTTCTAGAATTGGATCCATTCGTTTGAATATACCAGAGCTTGTAAGTTATGTTCTAGAGGATGTGCTCTACATTCCACAATTTCAAAGAAATTTAATGTCTCTTATACATATTCAACAACAAGTGCATTCCATATATATCTTCGACGACATCGTTGAGATATGTAGAGCATCTGATCATGTAGTCATTATGACCAATGTTGAAGAAGGCACTTTTAAAACTCAATGGCACATTATCTGCTATATATTCTCATGATACTTCTATTATTTTAGCACAATAAAGTGATAATATATCTTCTAGTTTATTATGGCATGCTTGTTTTGGTCACATTAACTATGAGAGTATCATAATTATGGCACAACAAGATATAAAAGGATTTCCTGCAATTCCAAGAAAACTTACACCATGTGATGCTTGTATTTTGGGGAAACATTCTAAGAGGCTTTTTCATAGTTCTTCTTCTAGAGCTTCAATAAAATTAGGTCTCATACATTCATATTTATGTGGTCATGCGCTTGTTGCAACTACCAATGGTAATCAATATATGATGCCATTTATTGATGATTATTCGAGAATGTGTTGGGTGTATTTGTTGAAAGATAAGTCATAAGTATTTGAAAATTTCAAAACTTTTCATTCAATGATAAAAAATGAAACTATCCCATGCCACTGTAGTTTGGGACAATACCTTACATTAAGTCTTTCCGAGGACATTAAACGTTCCACACCTCGCAGCTCTTCTATCTCATCGCATTCTGTAACAGATAATTCTTGAAGCTTTGTGAGCTGCTCCAAACCTTGTATGCACTTGAACTTGGGACATGCATAAACCTCCAACCGCCACAAATGTTCCAAAACTAGTAACTCTTATATCTCAACGAGACATGAAACATAAAGGATTCTAAGATTTGTGAGGTTTTCCAACCCTTGTATGGTCTTTAGTTTACTACATTCATAAACGTTCATCATATACAAATATGTCAGATGTTCCAAAGATGACAACTCTTCTATCTCATCATATTGATAAACATCTACTCTTCTAAGCTTTCAGAGCTGTCCCAAGGCTTGTATGCTCTTGAGTTTGCTACATCAATCGACATGCAACTCCTCCAAAGTTGTCCACGTTTCAAGACTGGTGAGCTCCTCTACTTTTTCACAACCCTTGATGGTGAGATGTTTAAGTTTTTTAGGACCACAAAGCCTTCCTATTCTCCTTAATTCCTTACAGTTATAAAACTTAGGTTTTTGAAGGTTTCGAAAAACTCCTTCAGGAAAGGTTACCTCCCTTATTTCTACTCCATTCAGACATAGTTCTCAGGGCCTTTCCAAATTGGTAGCAGGAGACAAATCGATGTGTTGAAGATTTCTAGCTTTCAAGAAACGATCTCATTCTTGTAAAATGTCTTAAGACCAAGTATTTCAAGCAGTGCTTACAAAAAAATTCCTTTAGAAAAGTTTGAAGTTGGACACGCAGGTAATAGTCGATGACATTTTTTTATACGTACTTCAGCTGCCCTATGGACTTCCGAAAATGTGAAGTGGGAGAGGAGAATTTTAACTCTCGCAACTAGAGAGGTGGTTGCAATGCTTTCAACTGCAAAAAATATTTCAAGATGATTCTCATCTAAAAAATGAGATTGAAATAAAATAAGTATAAACAAGGAAACTTGTGTAATTGAGATTCTTGTTGCCACAAGATTTTCAATCTGCTCCCTCTCACTTCTAAAACTTTTAAATTTTGCAGAGGAACCCAAAAAGGCAAGGAAGAATAGGGGCATTCATACCAGCGGATCCATATGATACATGGTGACCACACCCTTTTCAATATAGCTTCTACATAATAATCTTCACTTGTAAGAATTTGCAAACCAAACAAAAAGATCTACCTTGAACAATGCCCGCTTAGAGATTTCCAACAACTCCTAACTACACCTCTTGAACCATGACATTTCTGAACGGACACCATGAACTAAGGAAGAAGAGAGTTTCAAGTCCGTCATTGGAATTACAGACGATCTTTTGACATTTGCTAAGAATATTTCAATGCATGAGGAAACTTGGCTGGATTTTTCCCTATTTGATGATGAAGACGATAAAGACGGTAAGTTGCCATAGTTTCCTTCCCACATGCATGATTTGAGTGCTCATGTTCGTTTTTTGGCATGTCATGAAAATAAGAAGGGACATGAGTTCGTAAAAATGCACAAGAGTTGGCTGATAGCATTAGCAAAGCAAATATTCGAAAGCTAATGAATCTGCTACAGTGTCATGACGAAGAACCTCACCATAAGAAGCTTATCCTGTTAATTAGTCCTTCACAAACAAAAACAAAAATTATACTTTATTTATAGCTTAACTTTAGAAAGACATACCTACCTATATATATGTGTATATATATAAAATCAGTTTGTTTTGGATTTTATATTAGTTTTTTCCATTAATTTAATATTAGGGATTTTTTTTTAATTTCAGAGGATTCCATGGAGAGAAATCAAAATAATTGAAAGAAAGATCCTTTGGTTGTGTTGAGAAGCCTAACACATTTTTAGTCCTCGGAAGACATTTGAATCAAAATGGAAATTAGCTAAGTGTGAAATACATTTACTGGAGTCTCGCCTCTCCCGGTGAGAAATCAAAATAATTTTAGAAGATCCTTTGGTTTTGTAAAGAAGGCTAAAGCATTTTATTCTTATAATAAAATTTGAATGAAAATTCACGTCAACTCATTGCTAAATATAAATTTTTAGTTTGAAGAGTAGTTATGGATTTTCCCTAGTTCCAGTGTTAGACTAAATCCACTCTAGACAGCTCTGTGTAATGAAGGAGGTCAACACTATAAGTATATTTTTTCATGTATACAATATTTATTTAATTTCGTATAAGCTGGGAAAATTGATGCCATCCGTGGGCATCATATATATCTCAAGGGAATAAGAGTTGGAGGAAAGGATTAGTGAATGAATTTAGATATCAAATGAAGATTTTTCTTATAGTTAGTAATATGTTTTTTTTTCAAGGAAAAAATATTATGGAGAAAATCTCCAGCATACATAATCATCCTACTTGGAATTAGAACACAATACCTATAAGAACCAAACTTCCCAGCACTGAATGACATCCTGGCAACGGTCCTTACCTTAGAGGAAGACAATTTAAGCTTTCACCCCTTTCTAATATTGTGGACGAAATCCATAGCATCAGAATTTTGGTTCAAAGGGAGATATCTTTGGAGGCTTAGACCTAATGTTTTCTCTTCACATTAGTGTCATGGACTGACGTCGCAATTCATCGCATTGGCATTTAGGATGAAAAGCATGTGCATTTACCCCTTGTTAGCTCTTCGGGTTTCATGAGCAACGTCTTCATCAGCTAAAAGATTGGACCTGATGCTCGAATAACTCTCCTTCTCAGTGCTCAACGTGGTCTATTGAATCCCCTTCAGCAAAGTCGATGGCCTTCGACATTGCCTACTTCTCAGTGATTCGATAGATCACCGTCACTCCGTCACTTGGCGCCATCGTGCTCTCTTGGCAGCTAAGAGCCAACATAAAAAATCCTTGAGCTACCACCCTAAGCAGCATTAATGAACGATAAGATTTCAAGGCATGACACGATGAGAGCAATGATGTTGTATTATGTGCAACATAATCATATTCAAAATGCTCGATACACTTCAAAGCTCTATTACGATTGAACCGCTCTATTACGATTGAACCGTTCTTTAGAGGTGGGAAACCCATTCATGTAAGTTTTGGAAGTTTTGGACGGTATGGAAATGTTCTTTTTTTTGTGGGAGCTACAATGGGATTTTGGGAAAGTTCAGGGGAGCTTTGAAGACTATTTTTTTGGAGTTCCCGCATTTCCTTGGGTTGGGGAATACAAAGCATGTACATAAATATGTTGAATTGCACAGAAAACATGAGGCTTTGTTGAAACCTTTGGAGTAAGAAAGACCAAAAACATCTTTAACACCCATATTCTTAATTGGGAAACTCAATCTCTTGATGGGTTAAGGAAGTGTGTGATACCTCAATGTAAGCACGATATCTAGGATGTCATGTTGGTGAGTATTTATTTTTTTGTTTATGTGTATGTATCACAAAAGATTGTGTGCATATTGTATGTAGCAGTCAATGGTTAACCATTAGAGTCACTTTACTTTTTCTCATAAGAATAACTAGAGAAACATAGGTAAAATTGTTCCTTTGTATTTTTAAGGCAGATTGTTTCAAATACTGGTCATGTGTCAGAGCATTGATAATGAACTTGATATTTTTAATATTATATATATATATATATATATGGAGAGACTCACAAAGAGAGACACCCAGAGAATATATTTATATATAAGAGATTATATATTTAAATTGATTTTAATATTTTAATATTTTGATTTAATATAATTTTGATTATTATATAATTATATATATATATTTTCATATTTTTAAATCTTTTTATTATATAATATTACTGTCTCCAATTAGTCATTTCCTGTAAATTTTAGGGAAAACTCTAGCCATTCCTGACACTCGTACCCAAGTTCGCAACGTTCCCATATTCCAGAAACTCATGCAACAAAGATTTGAAGTTATTTTTCATATTGAAAAAAATGAATGTTGTGATCGATATGTGTTAACTATTTGTAATTTAATGATGATAACACAATTAGCGTAAGTCGAAGTGGTTGACTATAGTTGAGATTAATTTTGGTGTTGATTATGATTTATCATCTTGATTTTAGTTGATCATAATCGATAAGATTCAATAATAATTTGGAATGATGGGTTATGGTTGACTATGGTTCGTCATGTTTGATCATGTAGATCATAATTGATCATGGATGGACATTTTAAACATTGAAACCAATGGTTTGGCATGTTTGATCATAGTTGACAATGATTGATAATAGTTGACCATGGTTAACTATGTTCCACCATATTAATAAACACTTTGACTATACAAATCACAAAAACTAAAAATATTTTAAAAACATAATACTTATAGGAAAGTTTATAAAAAAATGTTAATTCAATATCCATTTTATAGTAAGCTAATAAAAAATACTTGCATTACTCGATTTTCTCTTTTCCAATGCATAATTACATATATATAATTCATTACCAACAAGGCCCTACTAAGCTTTACCAAAATATCATTGAGCAAAATTTTCTTTTCGCTTGATATCTTTTCCTTTCCTCATAACTTATTATAGACCCATCGATAAATAAATAAAATTATATAATGCCCGGTACAAACTAAGACATAAACAATTAAATAAAATATGTTAATACCTTGAACTTAGTTTTAACCCTTACTTCATAACTTTAGAGATCTAATAGATTTAAATTTAGAAAAACATAAAATTAACATTAAAAGTATGAAAACATAAATGTGTAGAAGAATAGATTGTTAGTTACAATGGTAAGAATTTGTTATAAATTCTATTATTTAGGAATAAATTAATGTTGTAAAATAAATATTTGCATTATATTTTTGAGGAAAAATAACATATTATTAATAAATGAACATGATTTTTTTATGTTATATAATTTTTTAATTTATACAGAATATGTATTCAAATTGTTAATCTAGTTATATAGATTTTAGTTTTTAATACTGAATTGAAAAAAATTAGGTATATAGTTGAAATAACTTTCTTTAATTAATATATTATTTTTTGGTATCTTTTCATTATAACTAACTGATCATGAGAGAAGTACTATTTTGCACCAAATAAACTAGGAGATGAGGAAATTCATAATTGATACTCTAATCACATTCCAATATTTCTATTGAAATTGGAATGTGATATAATTCTAATTGAGTAGTTATTCAAAATTAAAATTGAAATGTAATATAACACTAATTGAATAGTTATTCAAAATGAGATAGAAAAAAGGGGAAATTCAAATATTGAGTTATATTGTAGGTGATCATCTTAGATTTTTCCTTTAGGTGTGTGGAATAAGAGAAGCTGAGAGCATAAGTAGCCAAAGTATACAAATTATTGAATGTTCATATCTTTCAACAGTTAATAAACAAAGGGTTATGGCTATTTCTTCCTAGTTTTCATGGAAATAGATAGATAACTTGGTCTCCTCTTCTCCACCACTTAGCAACCCACATCATAATTAATCATTAGATATTCCACTTTCTTTAGAGATAGAAGTCAATGATTACAAATAAAGTGATCTAAGCAAACTCATAATTTGAAAAGGGTGCATAGAAGTGTAAAAATGCTACATCAAATATAAATAAGCATTTTTCTAATCTACTACCTTGCATTAATTTCTTTGTCTTTTATGTAAATATTTTTCAAAGTGTTCTTAATTAGAATATGAAAAACAAAACCTATTGAAAAAACTCTTATTAAATAATTATGTTACTAGATATATAAATAATTCTATAAAATCAAGATTATTTTCAACCTTAAATATTATGTATTATATAATTCCAAACCAAATTAAATAATTATTAAATCCAAATTTCAATCGTCATTCAATATACACCTATATTAAAAAAATGGTTAATAATTTTTTTGGCTTATCAAAAATGTAACAACAATTCCTTTAAAATGATGTTATATTTCTGATTTTTAATAAGAAATATTTTACACTTACCTTTCACTTCATTGGTCACTTACCCTTAAATGACTTATAATTTAATTTTATTAAAAATAAATAAAATATATTATTAAAAATGAAAATAAATTTAGCTATATTAAAATATTTAATCATCTTTAAGTAGTTTATAATTTATTTTTATTAAAAATAAATAATATATATTATTAAAAAATAAAATAAATTAAGTATATTAAAATATTTAATCATTCAATTCGGTAACACATACCTCATTCGAAGCCAATATAACTTGTCATACCATACTTAATCAAATAGAAATCCCATTACAATTTTTTGCGAGTAACTTTGTAAAAGAATCTGGTTTTCCCCTCTAAAAATATCAAAACACATAAACGACTTCTATATGAAACCACCCTACTATTTTTCAACTGAAACATGGCAATGTAGGATACACGTGGTTTTTTCCGACTAAGATATGGAAACATTTGATGCAAGAAATAAATTATAGTCAATCCAACCAAATATGTCTAGGCAAGTGGCTTTCATCATATTGCCACATTCGGTACAAGAAATAAATTACAGTCAACCCAACCGCATATGTCCAGGTAAGTGGCTTTCACCATATTGTTGAAATGGTGAGAATAGGAAGTCACTTTCAGAGCAATAATATTATTTGAAAAATAATAAATGTATTTGGCACTTTGAATTATAGCCTGAGGATGGTTTTAAACCACTGCGTGGATGCCCTTGTGTATCATTTTACATTGTCATGGTAATCGACATAATATAAACCAAATCGATAATTGTATCCCCTTGACCACTCAAGGCTATCCAGGAGTGACCAGGCCACATACCCTCGCATGTTGACTCCCTCCCTAAACAACTTTCTTACAACATTCAAATCCAGATCTCATTAATGAAGCTCCACATAACAAACTCAATTCACTGTATAATTCATAGGTACACCTTATGGTGGTCTGGGTGCAGGTGATATGGACAATCTCTCAAATATGGCTACAATTTCATCAATATCAAGCCAAATTTCTCCCTCTATTTGTATTGTTGTATCAGTCATTTACTGTTAACTAACAGCCTCATGGATTCTCCTCTAATCGCTCCAACAATTATTATTGGTAGTATTTTTCACACAGAGCTCTTACCCTTTACCGGGATTGTAACTCCAAAGGAATGTCAGTAATACACTATCGTTGCTTTTAAACAAGTGGAAATGCGTTTATAATGCAATATACATAATCGGCGAGGTTTTGATCCAAAGGAAAAAAACACAATATCAATGCTTTATATCACTATCGTGGCTTATAAACAGTGTTGTGTTAATTCCAAAGAATTAACATTATCAGTGCTTTTATATTCAAAGTATTGTGGTATACACAATATACACTATTGGCACTTATATGGTCCTTCCTCCTTCCTTCACCCCACTCTGAACTTGTGACGTGATACACTTTGTGGACTCGACACCCTTTCTGCCCGTCTCTATAATGATTTGGGTCCCGACTATCAGGGTTTTGGCACTCGGCAGTTCCAAAGGTCCCCTCCACGTTCCACTTGCGATATTGCGATATCGGTTCGGACCCGATATGGATATGAACTAAATCCAATAAAGTTTCAAGTGTGGAACTATGTTTTGCCCAAGGAAATATCATGATTTCTCTGTTTAAAATAGAGTTTTGTGTACAGGACTTAACAATGCAATTAAGAAGCCTACACTCGCCGATATGAAGGGAGAACTCCCCAACAGGTCTAACATTAATAGTTAATCGAAAAACAATGATTGAATCTCCATTAATACACGCAAAAAACAACAAGATCAAAACAGATACATGCATAAAATACCAGTTAATAGGGAGTCATTAGTTCCAATGAACAGAGAAAGATTTTTTTTCCCTCGAATCATCATGCTTCTAGGTTCTGTCTTCTAAGAGTCTTGTTGTTTCTTATTTATAGTTAATAGATAAGCCTTATCGACCTTTATCTTGTACAAAATCATGGCTTTTACATAAGTTATTTAAAGCAATAAAGCTACTACAGCTTATCATAAAGCGCCTTATTACAACTTGATCTTTATTCTTAATTTTATCATTATCCTAAGATAGAAAAGCATGAACCTTGTTGGCTAAAGGACCCCACTCCCTTGCTTGAATTTATTTTTGGATTTTTGAAATATGTTTGAAGATTTTTTCCCTCTAAGTCACATGCTTCTGCATCAGACTCCTGAGGACAAAATTCTTCATGGGCTAGTGTCCATGAGTTCATCTATAGAACTACCCAGTCTTTGTAGCATGTCTTTTGTATCCCAAGTAGCTTTAACAGTCGGTTGTCGCTTCCATTATACTAAATACTGGAAGTACTCTCATCCGCTTGGCTTCTTAAACACCTTCTTGTCCATAATTCTTTCTGGTTGCAACTCCTTTGCTGTAGGTAACTATTTTACCCAGTCAATCTCTTTGATTTCTTGATCTTGTGTTGTATCATTGTAGTTCCACTTTCATACTTGTATAGGTCTGCAAAAATAAAAGTTGGTGATATCTCAACATCCGGGGGTAAAAAATATCATAGGCATTTGTAGAGAATTTCCTCAATGCTTTGCATGATCTAATTTTCTTGAACTTCAATTTATTATACTCCCTCTTTGGAAGCCTCTCCTTTCTGAGATGTGCTAAAATCAAATCCTCAACTTCAAAGATTACCTATTATTCTCATGTCTGCTCTAGTTTTGTATTTAATGTTTCTATCCTGTAGCTATTGCTTCACTTGTTCATGTATTGCCTGGATTTCTGAAGCAAAGTCTTCACCCTCTGCACTTTTCATCTCTTCATTTCCAAAATTTCTTAACTCGGCTACTCCTCTTGGGTGCATTCCATAAGTCACTTGCTTCTGCATCAAACTCTTGAGGACAAAATTCTTCATGGGCTAGTGTCCATGAGTTCATCTATAGAACTACCCAGTTTCTGTAGCATGTCTTTTGTATCCCAAGTAGCTTCAACAGTCGGTTGTCCCTTCCATTATACTAAATACTGGAAGTACTCTCATCCACTTGTCTTCTTAAACACCTTCTCGTCCAGAATTCTTTCTGGTTGCAACTCCTTTGTTGTAGGTAACTATTTTACCTAGTCAATCTCTTGGATTTATTCATCTTGTGTTGTATCATTTGTAGTTCCACTTTCATACTTATACAGGTCTGCAACATTAAAAATTGGTGATATCTGAACATCCGGGGGAAACTCAATCTCATAGGCATTTGCAGAGGATTTCTTCAACACTTTGCATGGTCCAATTTTCTTGAACTTCAATTTATTATACTCCCTCTTTGGAAACCTCTCCTTTCTGACATGTGCTAAAACCAAATCCTCAACTTCAAAGTTCACCTTTCTTCTTCTCATGTCTACTCTGGTTTTGTATTTGATGTTGCCATCATGCAGCTGTTGCTTCACTTGTTCATGTATTGCCTGCATTTCTCAAACAAAGTCTTCACCCAGTGCACTTCTCATCTCTTCTTTTCCCAAATTTCTTAACTCAGCTACTCCTCTTGGATACATTCCATAAAAAATATGGAATGGACTCTGTCCTATGATTATGTTAGGTGAGTCATTATATGCATACTTATCTTGTGCTAACACTTGATCCCATTTCTTTAGATGTTTTGTAGTAAGGCTCCTTAAAATATTGCCTAAACTCTTGTTCACCACTTTAGTCTATCCATCAGTTTGTGGATGATAGGTAGAACTGAAATTAATTTAGTTCCCAACTTCTTCCATAGTTTTCTCCAAAAATTTCCAACAAATTTGGAATCCCTGTCTAAAACAATACTTTCGGGCAACCCATGTAATCTTACAATCTCCTTAAAAAACAAATTAGCAATGTGAGAAGCATCACTAGTTTTATAACATGGAATAAAGTGTGCCATTTCTGAAAATTTGTCCACTACAACAAAAATTGAATCATTACTTCTTGGAGTCTTTGGTAAGCCCAAAACAAAATCCATACTTACCATATCCCAAGGCCTATTTGGAATTGGTAATGGAATATACAAACCTGTATTTTGGCTTCTTCCCTTTGCATGTCGACAAATTTTGAAAGTTCTCACATACTTCTCCACTTCAGATTTCAATTTTGGCCAAAAATAAAATCTATTTAGTTTTTCAAAAGTCTTCTCTATGGCAAAATGTCTTGAAAGTCCTCCACTGTTTTTTACTTTGATTAACTTCTCCCTCATTGAACAGTTTGGTATGCACAACTGATTTTTCTTAAACAATAGTCCATCTTGTAAGAAGTAATCCAACCATCTACTTATATCCATCAAAATAGGATTTTTACAAGCCTCAAATGCCTCTTTAGAATTTGAATTAGTCTCTTACAATTATTTAAGAAAATCAAAACCCAACACTTGGATTTGACTCTCTTGAAATAATACATTCCTCCTACTTAACGCATCCACAACTTTGTTTGACTGCCCATTTATATACTTGAAAACAAAATGGAATCCTTGAAGATACTCTACTCATTTGGCATGTTTTTGGCTGAGCTTTGGCCACTACATTGTAAACTGTAATGCATGGTTATCCGAATAAAGGATGAATTCCTTAGACATTAAATAATGCCTCCATTTCTTCAACAACTCTACAACTGTGTAGAACTCCTTATCATAAGGAGAATACTTCTTTTTGGAATCATTTAGATTTTCACTAAAGTAAGATATTGGTCTATCTTCTTGGCTTAAAACACCTCCAATTGCTTCTCCACTGGCATCACACTTTACATGAAAAGGTTTGTTAAAATCAGACAGAACCAAAATAGGCTTTTCAGTGATTTCCTTCTTTAACAGCTGAAATTTTTTGTTGCTTCAATAGTCCATTTAAATGGTTGTTTTTCCTTCTTTATGGTCTTAGTAATAGGTGCATTAATCTTACTAAAATTCTTAATGAATTTTCTATAAAAGCTAGCAAGACCATGAAAACTCCTTACCTCAAAAACACTCTTGGGTGAAGGCCATTCCATGATTGCCTTGATCTTCTCCAGATCCATCTTCAACCCTTCAGGAGAAATAAAAAATCCCAAGTACACTACCTATTCTTTCATGAATGAACACTTCTTCAAATTCATCAATAATTGTTCTTGCTGCAGCCTTTGCAAGACATAATTTAAATGCCTCCTGTGTTCCTCCTTAGCCATGTTGTAGACTAATATATCATCCACATATATGTTGGAAATAATACTGAGAGGGGGGGTGAATCAGTATTATCATATCAATTAAACTTTTTCATTTTCTTACTTAGATTCATATACGCTACTTCAGTTAAGGATATTTGTGTGTATACGCGATTGTGTCTAAAGAAACTAGCCTATATCCAGATTATTTATAAGTCAGATAATCCATTACATGTTGATCTTTAGATAATGCATCAGAACTTCATTGACCATATGAATAGTAAACAGAAGCAATAAACAGAATAGATCATCACACACAAGAAGCACACGTGAACACCATGATATAAGGTGGAAACCCAATGTGGGTGAAAACCACCTGCTGCAATTTGTTTCTATCTTCCTTTAATAAGAAACTTCTTTTACAATGTACTGGTGCAGTCCTTTACCAGTACGCAGGCTGCAACCTGCAGAGAGCTACAACCCTCTCTCTCGTTCTCCAGCTTCTCCTGAAAAGGAGCTACAACCCCCATAGTTCTTGTACTAGCTAAGATACTAGTACGTAGGCGCCGACCTACAATCTTCTCTCCTCCAGGTACCACGTTTCATAAATTTTCAGACTAGATACACTGAAGCACAACTCTATAATCTGAAGGCCACGTTTCATCAAATTTTCATACTAGACCCATCAATATCATTGAAGCTCACAAACACTTAGCAACATCGATACCCAATACTAAAACCCTGTCAATAAAAACAGACACCAGAACACAAAGCAGAACCCTGAACTTTGCAACGTTACTCAGAACCAACTGTATCATCAAAATCATGCATTAAAGTGCATACGCTACTTGGACAAATCGAACTCGCGTATATACGCGCTTTTACCAAAGCCAACCCGCGTATAGATCTATAAATATTCAATCATGACTTGCAGCAATTTCAACCTTAAATTATACCCAGTTCAGAACATTACTTGCGTCAGTATACAGATCTAGAATAAACATAATCAATCATATATAGATAGTTCATTTCAAACCATTTGATCCTGATCTATCCTTAGATCTTGTTCTCCATCAACTTGTGAGATCCCTCCTTAGCTTAGATCAAGCAACCCATAACCTACATACTGGATCTCATCCTTCATCAGATCTTCAAGACTTTTTCAATACCCTTTCCTAATGATCTTCTTCTCCTTTTATAGTCTTACGCCTTGCTCAATACCATGGTCCAAAACCACAACAAACCAATACCATCAACTCAATACAAGGGATCAACACGTTTGTCGAGATGCCATGGTCCAAAAACCATAGGTTCAAATTCCAAGGACTAACTGCCATGGACCAAAGGTAAGTTTTCCAACATATACGCGTTTTTCCTTGCATGAATGTGCGTGCATACGCATACGCGACTTTTGATCAACAATCTCGCGTGTATACGCATTTTTGTATATAGAGAACTTGCGAGTATAACCTGCGTGTATACCCTACTTGGTATATAGCGAACCTGCGTATATACGTGACTTGGTACATAATGAACCTGCGTATAACCTGCCTCTGTACACGACTTGGTATATAGTGAACCTGCGTGTATACTCAGCTTTCTTCATGTTTTGTAATCTGATCATCAATTCTTTGCTACTGACCTACTGCACTATAATCTGTCATCTTGCCATCAAGGACAACACTTGTATCATAATGCCAACAATATCCCCCTTTGGACTTGATGGCAAAGCTAACTTGTCACACTTAGAACTATCATCTGATTCCTTTGAGTTGTCCTGTATCCCATGCATTCGGTCACTTCTGATATCTCTTCTGTAGATTCATCTAGTTATATGTAAGTGAGATTATCTTTTATGAGAGGGTTTCCATCAAGTACAACACACGCATCATAATGCCAACAATCTCCCTCTTTGGACTTGATGGAAACAACACCAAATCACTCTCCCCCTTTGACATCAAGGGCAAAGGGCATACCAAGATATTCTCTTTCCAAGATAAGCATTCTGTTGTTCATACTCCCCTTGAGTACCTGCTGAAATCTCTAAATGAGCTCCCCCTTTGTATATGCCAAGGTGTACCAATCTGTCCATGCTCCCCCTGAATACCTGTTGAAATCTCTGCTTTGCTGAAGAGTGTTGTTCATGCTCCCCCTGACTGTAGGCAAGATCTGCAAAAAGATTTTCTTCAAGAAAGACCTTCCTATCACCAAAAGACTCAATACATACACCTATCACCCAACCCAAGTGGGACTTGACTCATCTACCCAACTAAGTGGGGATACATCAAAAGTTTACACATGATAGAACAAGAACATTACATCATTCATCCCAGGCATAGTGGGGAAACCAACATAGGCCGTTACATGACCTTGACATCATATAAGAGATAAAACATCCATCCCAAGCATAGTGGGGAAACCAACATAGGCCGTTACATGACCTTGACACCATAAAAGAGATACTACAAAAGAGATACTAGACCAAGACTTATGAAAGTCATCAACAAACAATAGCAGCAGCAACTGTCAATCTTCATTCAGATCAGCAACTAAGATTTCCTTCTGTTCTCCTTCTGCCTTTGTTCCACCTGAAGTCAACAACAGTTATGAACTAGAACCAAAAGCTTCTAAAATAATGCCAACAATGCATAATTAGAAGATTGTCTGCTCCCCCTGAACCTGTGCCGGATGGTCTCTGTCAGACCCACATCAGAATATCTTCAACCGGAGCATGCTCCTTCTGATATCCATTAAGCCTCCATATACGCGACCTTCTCTGTACAGATCGGCGGATGTACGCGGATACACTTTATTAAACTCGCGTACAACTATTTCCAGATCAGCAACCTGCAAACGTCCTGTACCAAGGTGTGTCTACATATAGAAATCAATTCATCCTTTTGAACCACATCATAAAATCATATGTGTATAGCCATCCATGTATCATCTCTTGGGAATATCTGCATCGATCAACATATGGGAGCACTAATCCATCAACATATAGATAAGAACTCATCATCATCATGTCCCCAACTATCAGCTTTGTGTATCTAGCACTGTCATCAACAGTCCTCATGCATAAGGGCACCAAGTACTATGGGAATCCTGCATAATCTTCATGGATATGATAACAGCAGTATGAGAGACCCATCATCATCAAGCTTTGAAGATCATCATGTAAGCATGCACCATCAATCACAAATATGATCTAAACATCAACAATGTAACCCCAAGAATAATATGAGATGGACAACTCATATCAAGATATATCATTTAGCCATATAAGTATCATCATCAAGGACTATTAACCATAATGCCAACAATGCTTTGTTAAAGGCATGTGCTCCCCCTCAACAAGTGCCAT
The DNA here is from genome assembly GCA_000404065.3 of Pinus taeda. NCBI lineage: Eukaryota > Viridiplantae > Streptophyta > Pinopsida > Pinales > Pinaceae > Pinus > Pinus taeda. The sequence continues at coordinate 43,577 of APFE030814228.1, read as the reverse complement.
CTGTTTGCTGTTAGATCTGATCATGTGTATATCAGCAACAATCATTAAGCCATCATCACCACCAAAATACTTCTAAACATCTTACAAGAATCAAGACATTTCCACTCATCCTCAGCAGACTGTAACTATTAACCGATAGAGCAGATAATGGACTGAAACATATCAGACCCCTTTTCTGAGTCTGTCCCCACTGCCTTTCCTCAGACTGATATATACGCGACTTTGCAGTGTAAAACTCGCGTATATACGCGAGTTTCATTTATGAAACTTGCGTATGAGATTCAGGATACTGAAGTTGTACACTTTCAGCTCCCCCTGAGTCTGTTATGACTGTGCTGCGCTGAGAATCCTGTGCTGTGCCACATCTTTCTGACTGAACTTCCTTCTTCTTCCATACCTTCAAGCATGTTGATGATTTCTTCTTATCATGAACTTTGTTCCTGCAATCTTTGCTCTAAGTGTCGCAAACTTGTTTACACACTGCATAGCAGCACCTTACATGTTTCATAATTCCTTCTGTAGCAGTCGCAGCCTTATGACCATACATATTGCAAGCAAAGCAATATCCATAAAAGTACCTTGATTGAGATGACCTTTCTGCATAATGATCTTGAACCTTTCTTCTTCTACATCTAGCTGCAACATGTCCAAGATTATGACATACATAACATTCAACATTATTCATAGGAGGAGTAAAGGATTTTCTTTGACGGATCTCTTTCCTTGGTTGATGATGCGATGGATCTTTCATTTCTTCTTTGATCACTTTAGATTTCTCTTTAGAGTTCCTTGCTTCACCTTGTGAACTAGATTCACCTTCAACCGATTCATGAAAACCAAGACCAGTCTTTATAGCAGGAGACCTTTGACTACTAAGAATAGCATCCAAGACTTTAGAGCTATCTTGAAATCGTAAAAGCTTATCCTTTTCTTCTATTTTACCTTTCAAGATATTTACCTCAACCTGAAGCTGTTCTTCCTTTTCAAATCTTCTTCAGCTTTTCTTCCTTCTTCCATTTGTTCCCTTAGTTTGAGAATCTGCTTTTCTTGTTCTTCATTCAGATCCTACTGCATTTGCCGAACTCGGAAGGCACATTCCAGCTGGGATTTTAAGCTGATGACTTCATTGTCTTGTTTTTCAGTTGCTTGATGTAGATCTTCATTCTGCTTCCTTGATTCTTCAAGATCTCCTTTTAGTGAGAGGATTGTAGCTTCCAGATTTTCATAGTAGCTGGATCTATCTTTGAGTTTCTTGATGGTTGTGCTTCTTTCATTGACTTTTTTTCTTAATGATGTCACTTCATGTTGCAATTTTTGACATTGATCTTCCTTGTCCTTGAGTAGTTTTCTTTCCTTGTTTGCTTCTTCTAGTTGGGCCTTTAGTTTGGTAGCTTCTTCTATGAAGTCACATTCCCTTTTGTTCAATAGATCTTGTTGATCTCTAATTTTGTCTGAAAGCCTTTTAAGTTCTGCCTCTATTTGATATCTTTCTTGTTCACCCATAAGAGCAAGTTTAGTAGTTTCACTATCACTTCCATCTCTTTCACAAGGAAATATAGGTGGAACATCAGAGGATAACACATTCATACCTGATAATGATTCTGAATCTGAAGAGCTTCTTATGCCTAATCCCCAATCGATTCTCCCACTGTCATAGTTCTTCTGAAATGACTTCTTTTTCTTAGATGCTTTCTTCTTAAGCTTCTTTTCCATTGTTCCACGGATTTCCTTCAAGCGATCAAGCTTCTATCAAAGGACCTGCTCTGATACCAATTGTTGGAAATAATACTGAGAGGGGGGGTGAATCAGTATTATCACATTAATAAAACGTTTTCATTTCCAAACTCTGATTCATATATGCTACTTCCACAACTTCTTATGATTAAGTTAATTGATCTTCAATGAGTGCATTAGAACATTATCAACCATATTATCAGTTAACAGATGCAGTAACATAGAATAGATCATCACACATAGGGCACACACATGAACACCATGATATAAGGTGGAAACCCAATGCGGGAGAAAACCACCTGCTGCAAGTCATCTCAATCTTCTTCTTAATAAGAAAATCATTTTACAATATTTTGTACTGGTGCAGCCTTATACCAGTATGGGAGCTACAACCCCCTTTACTCTTGTACTAGCCGATCCATTTACTAGTACGCAGGCTACTACCTGCTACAATGCTCCAAAGATTTCCTTTAGCTCCTGTACTAGCTTAGACACTAGTACGTAGGCGCTGACCTACAATCTTTTCTCCTCCAGGTACCACGTTTCATCAATTTTCATACTGGACCCAACAACAACATTGAAGCACATAATCAAACAATCTTCTGAATCACCCAATCACCATATCCATACACATACAATGATATTATGAGAGTTATCAACCAAATCTAGTACATAAAGATAAGTCATTAATCATGCTACTATCTAAACTCAATACCAGTAACCAAACATCAGTTATGCACCCAAAACCCTGCAGAATAGTTAAAACAAATTTCAAGCAGGGACCACAACTTCACTGGTATATATCTGCGGATATCCGCACTTCCACTTGCTCCGAGCCTGCGGATCTCCGCACTTGTACCTTCTGTGGCACCGCGCACCTCCGCAGCTGCGCCTCCTGTGGCACCGTGGACCTCCGCAGCTGCGCCTCCTGTGGCGCCGCGCACCTCCGCAGCTGCGCCTCTTGTGGCGCCGCGGACCTCCGCAGCTGCGCCTCCTATGGCGTCGTAGACCTCTGCAGCTGCGCCTCCTGTGGCGCCGCGGACTTCCGTAGCTGTGCCTCCTGTGGCGCCGCATACCTCTGCACCTGCGCCTTCTGTGGCGCCGTGCACCTCCGCAGCTGCAGCGCTTCTGGTCCTGCGTATCTGCGCACCTGCAATGCTTCTGTGCCTGCGTATCTCCGCACTTTTCTTTCACTGGACCTGCGTACCTCCAGGTATAGAAAATTTCAAGACTTCAAGAATAACTCAGACTGTCAGATCTATAGATCTGATCATGCGCCGAATTGATCTCAACCTATCAGTAGATTCGCCTCATTTAGATCTAGACATTACTCCCAAGAGATTCATAGTATTTCAGATCTAGCTCACATAAGATGTTCAACCCAAAAGCATACTCAAGCCAAATGATCTCCTTTGCTTTATATAGGCAAGCTCTTCCTCAAATCATGGATCAATACCACGGGCCAAAACCATAATAACACAATTACGTCGGCTAAATACCAAGAGTTAAGCATAAGAAACCCCACGTGTGCTTTTCTTTTCCTTGAAGTAAGTGAACTGGGGGTACGCACCTCCTAAACGAGATAATTGTGGGTATGTACGCACTTTATGTAACACCGTCCTGCGTGTACGCACCTTCTGTAAGGTGTACCTGCGTACCCCTTATTTTCTTCAATATTTGATAGCTGATCATCAATCTCTGCTGCTGACTTGAAGTACTGTGATCTATCACCTGAATGGGTTGCCATCAAGGACAACACTTTAGCAATAATGCCAACATGGCACTCTCCACATTTGTATCATCATCATGAATGAGGATGAAGTTGGCCTCTTGTTCACGTGATGGCCCCTTGTCATGCATGAGCCTCTTGCCCTTGTCCTGTACCTGTGTTTCCAATGTCAGAAGCGAGGCCCCTTCCACCCCTAGTGGAGATAACACTCACTTTGTTGCCGCAAACAAATGTCTACTGCCTCTTTGATAGGTGATGAATATTGGCATAGTAGTGGTCTCATGGCACTCATACTGATGAGAAGGACCAGCTATCTCATGTTCAACCTCTGATAATACCTATGAAGTGCTAAAGAGGTCTCGATAGATGAAATCATCCCAGGTAATGCCCTGCAATCCCAACTGATGAACCACCAAAATCTTAATAAGAGCAAAGTGATAAACACTGTTAAGTTGTTGTTGAGGGGTCTTGTGCTGCATGAAGGTGTTCATCCTCTCTATGTTTCTGCAAATGAAATATGGGATGTTCATCATCCGTACCTTGGTAAAGTGCATGAGCAACCTGATGTGATAGGCATATAAACGAGAGAACCTCCCCTCACAGCTGAAATATTTCGTGATCAATTTCATGCGTGGAGCATATTCATCTTTCAAATATCGGAATGGAAAGACTCTTTGGATCTGCCTCAAGAAACTGGCCTTAATGTAAGGCTCATAATGTTGCTGATCAACCTTTTGTTTCTTGTGCCATGGTTCTCCAACATTCGGTATGCCGGTTGCTAATGAGACAATTTCAGGTGTAAGTGTGAAGGTGACACCGGCCAAGATAGAGTGATCTCCATGTAAGTGAAGCACAAAAAGACGACCCAACTCACGATGAACTTGAACACTAGCCACCTTTTGACAAAAATCCAAACATGACAAATTCTGGAAACATGACATAGCAAGAGGGCAGGCCTGCAATTCTGTGAGGGTGGTTGGCTCATCCCTAACATGTTTGCCACTTTTGTGATGTCGTCAGGGAGCCTGTTCTTCTGAGGATGAATCACTTTGGGTTTCCATCTCATACTCTGATGAATGCTTAGATGCCATGACTGCTGTATATGGACTGTGTTTGGACTGCCCTTTGATGATGGTAATGAAACTATGTGTTGTTGTGATCTCTTCCACCAAGGGAAATAATGCAAAAAGGGAGTGTTAGGAAGGGAAATAATATGATGGGATTAGGGGTTATGGGGGGAAATTTTGCTTAGGGACGTGTAGGAGGGTTTGGGGATTTTATAAGGTATGGTTTTGGGGTTTACATTGACAAATGAGTGGAGGGGATAGGGAATAGGGGTTTAGTAATGTTTTAGGGTAGGGTAAAAATAGGGAAAAATGGGATAGGGGGAAGGGAACAATGGAAGGAAGGGGAAAAATGAAAGGGAGGAGGAATCTTGGCATCAACACAAAAAATTTGCAACCCTAAGAACAATGGATTTGATGATTTCAAGTGGTAGGGTTTAGGCATTTTTATTGCGACTATACACAGCCATAAACCACCATCATGTTCACAAAAATTTGATGAGCAACCAAGATTTAGACCCTACCTGGCAATTGGAAGGGATTCAAGGCAATTTGTTGCAAATTTGGAAAAATTTCAGGCCTTTGTGGGTGTGCGTCGTGCAGCAAACCCAGTGCGCCATGCTCTGTGTGTGCGCTGTGCCCGTGTAGTTTCACCACTGTGGGGTTGCGCCCTGTGCGTCGCGCTCCTCTGTCTGTGTGTCACGCCCTTGAAAACTCCTCCAAACTCACCTAAAACGTGTGCTTGCTTCTCACACTCACTTTGCAACGTTTCTCTCTATCCTTGGTATGAAAAATGACTATGTTCCTTGTGGAAATTCTTTATAAAGACATTTGGAGTCATGGGTTTGATTTTTGTTTCTTCAAAACCCACTTTGCTAATGTTTTGTTTTGACACTTTTCCCTGATTTAATGCAACTCTGTATTTCACTTTTCCCTTTGAATATTTAGCTAAAATGATGAAATTGTTTTGGCACTTTTTGCAGGGGTTGTTGACATGGAATTTGGCCAAGGAAACCATGACTGCGCCTGAAGAGATCAACTAGAATTTTTTTTGAAAATTATCACAAATGACACACTATTTGAATTTTCTTCAAAACAGAGTTTTGAAGAACAGTCGTAATCTGTCAACATGACGATGAAAATCTTTGAATCACAACTTTGTAAGGGCCTCCCTCTGTTCTGCATGGCTTTATTGGACATGGTTGAAGACAAAATTGACTAATCCCTAGACCTAATGACTGAAAATGACTCCTGTCCATTAAAGGATCAAACATTGACTCTCGTGGACTTTAGCGAACATTGATGAAAAGACCTAAGCTAGCAGGTGCCAGACATGAGGGGAAATGACTAACAAGACCTTTTCCGTTAGATTATGGCATGCCCCTAGCAGAATGTAGCTGAGTGAATGGAGTGAGACTCCTAAAAATGAAATGCAGAAAGAGTTTTGATCTTTGATAGAGGACTGAAAAGACCGACTCTAACAACTGCAAACTGAAGGAGTGTGGAAATGATTCTTTGATGGAGCTTATTCCAAGGAAGGCACAAGTGCTGGTTTTCTTCTAATTGCACCTAGAGGTAATATGTTCCCTTTTTCCTTTAAATTATAGTTCGAGGCAACAAACAATGTGGCAGAATATGAGTCCTTAATTATTTCTCTACAAACAACTAAACAGATGGGAGTTAAGTCAATTTCTGCTTTTGGATATTTGGAGCTGAGTATTAAGCAAATAAAGGATCACTACCAAACAAAGCACCCTAGGATTAGGGCATATAGAAATGAGGTATGGGATTTGATTGAGAACCTTTTTGAACCTTTTAACATTCAATTCATTCCACGAGATGAGAATATATTAGCAGATTCATTAGCTGTGATTGCTAGTACTTTCAAGCCTCCTATTACTCCAAGACTAAGATATGAGGTAGAAATGAGACACAGACCCTCTGTTCCTGATAATGTTAAAAATTGGCATGTTTTTTAAGATGATCAGTAGATTAAAGAATTTTTGACTATGGTTGAAGAGTTTGAGGGAACAAAAAATGATCAGGATGGGGAAGAGACAACATAAATTGTAGAAGTCAGTGATTTAAAAGATTCAATATCAAATCAGAAGATCTTTTAATTGAAAGATAATATTCTGCCAAAGGGACTTGTTCCTCTTGAAAGGATTTTTAATTCCAATGATGTGGTTGTTGACTCAAGGAAGGTTTCACAGGATGAACACATTCAGGATCACAACATTGGAACTCAGGAGAAACTCAGAACGAATTATGTTTTCAAGATTCACTGGCGGAATGGTTCTAGATTAAGCACTCAAATGATAACCTTGTACCATTGGAAGATTGATTTCACCTGATGGAGATCAATCATGTACATATGTATGAACTTGTACATAAATAAGCTCAGGCATTGAACATTTGGTTTCCAGTTGCAGTTCTTCAATTTAATCATTAGTTGATGAATAAGGGTGACTTTTCCAGTTGGAAACTGGTTTGCAGAGGTGTCATACTTCAAGATTTTCAAATTTCAGTTGTCAAGTTTCAGGGTATTCACAGTTTTGGACTCCATGCCCAACTAAGGCTACTGATCTATGATCCTCAATATTTTTCTATCAAAGTGCAAGCATCTTATCACTACAGATATTGGTATGGTTTCACTGTACAAATTTTCACACAGTTAAGCTTGGCGAAGCAATTCATGACTCCATGCCCAATGGATAAGGCACTAATCTATGGTTCTTAGTGCATTTGCGGCAAAAGAACTATCCCCAAGTGGAGTTGATGTTGTAACATGTATTTTTTGATGCCTTTAATATTCATGTTTCATTCAAAAATCACTTGAAAATATCTTTAAAAATATAAGGCAAGAGGGAGATGTAATAAATTTCATATTGGAATCAAAACACAAAAGAAACAAGTGTAAAAAAATTGGCCCATGTGATCAAGTTAAATCATATTATGAATGGTTTATGGAGCCATAACCAATACATATATATATATATGTGTGTGTGTGTGTGTGTGTGTGTGTGTGTGTGTGTGTGTGTGTGTGTGTGTTTTTGTGTGTATGTGTGTGTTAAGCGATACGGTTAATCACAATCACAAAGATGCAATGGGCAGTTATATTATTACCATAGGAATCACAGATCACCGATTGCGATAAAGGCATATCTTGAAAACTATGCAAAGGCCTTAGAAAAAGTGGAAAAAGGTATGGTTACACATTTTTATATGTATTTCTATTATAAAGGATTATAATAGAAATAAGCATTGAACAGGCTGGACCCAAAGCGTATATATATTATGTTTTATAAGCCCCGACAGGTCTACGATCATCGCATAACACTTTATATATAATATTATATATATATATATATGTGGTATGTTGATTGCAATTTGTGACAAGCTGGACCCGAAACACATATATATTATGTTCTAAAGTCCTGGCGGGTTTGTCACATCACAGGGCTATAGATGTTGGTTCCACAGATAGCGATTGCAATGGCCAGACCCGAAAGCATATATATCATGCTTTATAAATTAGTGGGTCCGTAAAGTGTAGAATGCATATGTGATTAGTTCATTCACTGATTGCTATATGTGATGGGATTTTGGACCCGATATTGTTATATATCACATTTTATAACTCCAGCGGATCCGCAGTCATGTAGTTTGTAAAGGATTGGGTTAATACACCACTGGATAGGGTCGATGGGAAGTCAACGAAGCGTTGAAAAGATAGAACAGATGGGTTTATGCAACAAATTTAATTCTTTTTTAGTTCCACGGTAAACAAAAGGTTTGCGTTAATTTCATTGTATAAAGGGAAAATTAGTATTAGATCTGAATCCAAAGAAGAAGGAAATTGGTGTAGTTTCCTTTCTATTTTTGCCAATCAAAACATCTGATACATACGTAAGCCCATATTTACGCATGGCTAACACAGTTTATCACGACTAAAATGGATTAATCATTATTTAGGCATATACAAAGGAACTCTGCAGTGGATTAAAAGAGAAAGCCAACAATTATCATCCTCTTCTAAATTCAGTTATGTTCCTATTATTTCATGTTCTTTTAGGTGTCTTTTACCCTCTGTAAAATCCTGTAATAGTTTTAATTCAGATAATTAGGGAAATAGTTTAGTAGTTTGACAGTTTTAGAGATCATCAACTATTTAACAAATGTATAAGAGGAAAATTTACAAATAAGAGGTTCGAATTTTGGAGAACCAGGAGACTAGGCCACTATATTCCTAATATAACTATTGATTAGTGAAAGAATCAGAAGTTTCCATGAATTGTTGGGTATAATTTTGTAACCTTCTCTGTCATGTGTCATCTTATATTTTCTTCTTTCAAGTATAGTAATGAAGCTGCAGGCATTTATTTGCTTATGTAGATAAAGTTAAAATCCCTTAAAAGAGCGCTTCTATACTTGAAGTTTTCATCTTCCTTTATAATTTATAGATAATAGTTTCTATGTAAGGGAGCATATTATCTTTAACTTCTCCAAGGGTCGCAGATAATAGTTTCTATGTCAAGGAGCATATTGTCTATGATTCAGTTCTAATTTTCATAATTCTTCTAAGTGAAAGATAGTAGGTTCTGTGTTAAGCATCACATTATCTTTAACTTCTCCTTCAAGATTTCTTCATCCATCATTTATATATACCAAAAAATGGAATTCTGAGATGTTTTGGCCATACATGTATTAAGGACTAAAGACCAAGTTTTCTAGGTCCTTCATTTGAGAATACAACAAAAAATAAGGTGACAAATAAGTGACAACAAACAATAATGATTAATGTCTTAAGCACAATTTCTCCTCAGCCAGGAAATTGGTTTCTTAAGGGACAAAAATACCCATGGTTGTGATCTTAGTTTCATCACCTGAATCAGATCCCAAACCATGTTGAGTGGTTGCAGTTGTCTTTTGTTTTCCTTTGTTGATTTTTTTGGGTTTCATTTTAGGATGAAGCTTCCAACAGTGAGATTCGTCGTGGCCCTCTTTGGAACAATGCTTGCATGTTAATTTATCTCCGTTTTTGATAGATGAATTTCTTTTCCCTTCCCTTTGAAACCCTTTTCCTTTCCTTTACTCTTAAATGGATTTTTACTATCTTCTTCTAAAGTGTTTTTCCCTCTTGCCTCAAGATGAGTGGCTTGAACACACACATCATCTAGATTATTGAGATTAAACATTAAGATAATATGCCTAAGATAACTATGTAAACCCCCTATGTACTTAAACAATGTGTCTTGTGATTGAAAATATGCACTTAACATTAAATACATTTTTTTGAATTCTTTTGCATAATCTTGCACATTTTGACCTTTAAGTTGTCTAAAGATCTGCCAGTTCATGATGGCTTTTTGCATATAAGCTAGAGGGTAGAATTTTCTTTTGATTGTAGAAATGAAATCAATCCAAGAAATTGAGATCTTACCATGTTTGTTTATCTCCTCTTGTCTCTTTGATCCCACGATACTATTTCTACACCCTCCATTCTCAAGGAAGCTAACTGAATATTTATGTCATCCTTTTGAAGGTTTTGAATTCTACAATAGACCTCCAACTGACGAATCCAACTATCAAGCTTATTTGCATTCACTTCACCATTATACATGGGTAGCTCAAATTTAACTTCAAGTTTTAAAAAAGGTGATTTACGAGTTCCTTTTGAGGTACGATGATGAGTATGAGTAAGGGTTGTGTTAGTGGAAGAGGGTGAAGATGCTTGTGAAGAAGAAGATGAAGAAGATGGTGGAGAGGGTGGAGTTTTGTCTCCATTTCCATTACCTCCAACTGAATAACCTTCTCCTTTGGCAAGATTGGAATGTTCACCTTGCAGCTTGGCATTCCTCTCTTCATAGAGGACCTTCACCATATCTATCATATCAAAGAAAGCCTTCTTGAAGACATTCTCATCTTCTGTCATGTTTGTAGTTTCTCCTTAATGAGACACTCTTTGGAGACTCAACTGAAATTTGAGGATGAATTAGTGTTGGAGATTGTGGCAACCTTGCCCTCCTTCCCCTTGACCCAACTTCAGGGCTTCCAACTAGCTTCCTTTCTGCTCTTTTTAGTTTTGACCTTGTAAGCATGACATAAACTTGCAAACAATTAAATCCTTCTTACACAAATAAAACCTAGTGCTATGATACCAAAATGATCTGATTAAGAATATTAGATTGTTTTTCTAAGATCCTCCTCAGATTAGAAACAAAATTCTTTCATTATGCTTAAGGATTCATGAGTTTTGCAAGTTTAAAATGAGTTTTTGAGTTAATTTTATGAACAATTTTAACATAAATTAGAGACTAAAAAATAACATAAAAATGTACATAACATCACCAAAAACACATCACAACAGGAACATGATGAAGGAGTTCACCCCTATTGGGCTACGTCTCCTTAGTCTAGCTTCTAATGGCATGGGCCTCTCTATTATGCTCAAAAGTGTAAAATTATGTGTTTACAGTGCTCAAATGCTTCTGAAACCTGTTGCAAAGAGTTGAGAATGTCCAAACATGGCTACATAACCTCTTTCTGCTTCCAATTTGATCGAAAAATGCAGAAGTTATGACCTCTCCTAGCTTTCCCACTATTTTCTCTACATTTTCCCCAAAATCCGACACCATCCTACAATTTTTCCTACCAAACGCTCTAACTGAGCGAACTTTTCACTGAAAATCAGGTGAAATTATTGGAACTTTAAATCCTCTAACACTTAAGTTCCAAAAACTCTGGCCACATGGGGGAGCCATGTGCCCGGGGGCTAAGGCCAACAACCCGCCCTTGTCGGTTGAGCCCCCCACTCCACCACCCACATTTTGTTCACATGTTTGGTTTTGTGGTTACGATTATCAAAGCACTTATAGTTTTGGGGCCATGGTGAGCCCCTAACCATGGTCTGTGGACCGGGGTCAGGTGTTAACCACTATCCCATCCCCCAACTCGAAAACCATATTAGTTTAAATTAAACCGCCTTCCCCATATAGCTAAGAAACACCATGAGGATGTGGTGGTTAGTGCTTGGTCTGTGCTATGGGAGGTCGTGGGGTCAGCCCAGCCTTTTCCCTATCCACCATAATAAATTTTAATATGCCATTAGGAGGACACGTTGCAGCCTTAGGCTTAGCCATGTGTCACCTCCTCATTGGCCAGAAACAAAAAACTCATGACCAATTGTATGATGCCACCAAGCCTGCGAATATTCAGAAGAATATGCCAGAGGAATATACCAAGAATATTCCTTTTGATGACTAGGTTGTACAGATACCTAGTCAGCATCCCTGTCAGTATCTGCAAAAATTTTACGTGTTTGAAAAAGTGAACAGATTACATTTCTGGGAGCATACAGTGTTTGTTTCATGCGAAACAAGTTGCGCTAGATTCAGGATGATGAGCACTACGCGGTCATTTAGGTTCCACACCACTTTGACGACTTTGATTTTTGAGAATAATTTTCATCACTTAATCAGTGAGGTCATAATGTGTCTTGTCTTCTCATCATTCACACAAATTAGTGGGGTCATGATAGTCAGTTTGGGTGTCAAATCACATTGTGCCATGACATCATCACTAATACAATAGATATGAGACACACACTATGCTTCTAATAGTTGCCACACTTTCATGGTTAAGGTTCAAAATCATAATCATTGCCCTTGGAAGGCAGATTTTGTCACCTTGGGAATTCAAAGGATTGTTTTAACACCAAAAATACCAGATATCCATTCTTTGTTCCATAAAAATCTTGCTAGACATCACTTGAAATTTGTTGTGCAAAGTTTGCAAGGGAGGTGTTGTGTTAGAGACAATTTCTATGTTTTCAAGCCAAGTGGTTATTGTTATTTTTAGGTGGGAAATCCTCATTTCCTTGTATAATTTGTCTTGCATGTTGTCAAATTTTCTCTTGTTTGTCAAGGAAAATGAATTGATGAACTTGCAAACCCTGAATTCAATAGATCATTGTGTTTCTTTTATGTACCCGAAGAATATATTGCACTTTACCTCGGTTACTGCATTATAGGTTGTCACCTTTGTCACACATTAAACTAAGTTTTCCACCGATATTGTGAAAGCCCAAAATTCCATTTAAGTGGTATGGAGTGTCATATCTTGTTGATGCTACCCTCAAAGATCAAGAAACTTTTTTTTTCCTTCATGCGCTCGCTTTCTTGTTGCACCTATGTTTTTAATTTTCCACTATAAGAAAAAAATAACAAGTTGCTGCTTTGGGTCTGAAAAAATAGTTTTGTTGTCTGAGTTTTATATAAAGGGTTTTTCATTCTAAAATTTCCATGAAGACCTCATCTAAAGTCCTATTTTCATAATTGTTACCCTATTGATGCGCTCGATTGGGAAACACTAAAATTGCAGTAAAAAACCATAGGATTCATCTTTGTTGTAAAGCCATGACAACTCTAGATAGAAAGAAGAACAAGTGAGGAGGCATAGTCATGCTTGAGGCCTAAGAGCTCACCATAATAAACTCAGAACCAACAAATAGAGTTTCATTTGAACAGGTTGGCCACATCATATTTTATGAGAAGATCCAGGGTTATAGTGTGAAACTCACCAACGAATTTGTTTTGAATTTCACTGGGGTGGATGTTAAAATTGGAGAGCTAAGTTTTCCAATGTCGGATGTTACCATTTTAGCTGCTAAAAGAATTCCTCTTCAAGGAGAGCAGTTATTCAAGGGCACACTTCATAACATAATCAATTAAAAATATTTCTTAAAACCAAAGTACAGAAGCCATGGATATGGAGCCACTGTACCAAGAGAATACCTACTTGAATCCTACAAAAAGATTTTGAAGGTCATCCAGAGATAATTCACTTGTGAAGGTAGGTTTGGGAGAATCTATCAATATCATTTTAAGATATTGATGCACTTCACAGGAAAAATCCTTTTGAATCTACCTTTCTAGTTTTTCAAAAGTGTTAATTTGATGGAATATAAGGTTGAAGGTAAGAAAAGCCAAGTGGAGCCTAGTCTTTTCCATTTGTCTTTGACTAAGTTGTTCGTAGTATAAGAATTGAATAAGAAAAAATAGACATGGAAGGCATTCATAGATACATCAAATTTGGCAGGAGAGTTACCAAATATACCTTGGAGTAAAAATGACACACCATCATCTATGGAAAGAGATGTGCAATCACAAGTTGAAAGTTTAGTAAAAAGACCATCAACTTCACTTAATCCATCATAAAATAAAAAGTGTAAAAAGCAACACTTTTCTCTTGATGTAGTGGAGGTTCCAAAGAAGTCACTCACTAGAGCTACTGCAAAGAAAATACCTTTGGAACACACACTTGAGTAGCCAACTAATGTTTTAGACACCATACCAGAGGATATTGTTCCAGATGATAAAGACAAGGAAATATTAGAACTGTAGGAACAACTAAAGAAGGCACACTTGGTCATTTCCAAAATACAACATGACAATAGGGATTTGAGAAAGACTCATTTAGAAAGGAAACCTAAGATTGGCAAAACAAAAATAGTGATAAAGGAAGTTGCATCTGTCACCAAGTCTAAAGGTATAGATAATATTGTGGCAAGGGAAATTCAAGAGTTAGAGGCCCCATCCTCAAGAGTTCCTATGATTTGTTCTTCATCAAGAAACTTGTAGCTACAGAAGGAAGATTCAGTGTAGAAAGAGAAGAAGGTTGAGGTGGATGAAGGGAAACATAATTTTCATAGATTGAGGACGCAGTTGAAAAAATCCCAAAGTGAAATTTCTAGACTTAAGAAGTGGGATGAAAGGGCTAGGAAAATGATATATGATCATTTGAACATATGTGAGTCAACATTGTCAAATTCTAAGTATATGCTAAAAGGGGCTCTGCCTTTATATATGAAACTAAAGAATATATGCAAACAAAACTCCAGCTTCAAAAAGGAGCTAAGGGTTGCTAAACAAAATTTGCAGGAGATACAAGAGAAGGATAGGGGAAAGCTGGATTTGTTGGTTGAGGCAAAAAAAGTTTGAGCCTTGAAGCGGGTAATCAAAAAAATTTTGTGTTTTCCCTCTTGCCCATGTATACTAGTTGAATGATGTTGGAATAAGGAGGTTGATAGGCTATATTTTGCATGAAATCCTTCTAGGAGCACAATTAGTCAACCTTTTAAAGATTATGAAAAATTTCGAAAGGAAGCAATTCACACAACAATACTGCATTTTTTGACAAGGCATTATGGTTTGATGGAAATGTGAAAATATGGCATCATTTTGGTGAATGGGTACTTAAAAATGGCTTTGAACATTGGAATCTTCATCAATAGGTTGTTTATCTTGTTCACAGACCTCAACATTAGTTAGAATCATTAAAGATAGGTTTCATTGTGCTTTCATACATCTGTTGCGCATTTATTATAGGTGGAGTTTTTGAAAGATGGAGGCTTTGCAGAATGAAAGGAAGTTTCTCAAGGGGAAGTTTCTGATATCTAGGTTATTTCACATGTTCATCATTCACTGAGTAGTTCATAAAGAAATCAAAGCTATATAAAACATCAACTCATTGTGCTTCTATGTTGCGTGTCTGTAGGACTAGGAAGTAGCGTAGCGCCAACATTGCACTTCCACATAGTCAACCCTTTGACCGTGGAATACATGTCTAAATATTATGTAATTAATTTTTATGGTCATGTTTAATTTATTGAATCATATAAGAACTTTGAAAATTGATTTAGGCATTGTATTTAATTAAATTTTTTTAGAAAGCCTTAGTCAAAGCAATTCCTAGCTTTTAGAGAAGCAGTTCTATATTCGCTGCAAAAGGAAGAAACATAAATCATTTTATGGAATTCTATTCCAAGAGGTGGGAAATCATTTTCTTTTATCTATTTATGATGTAATGTTGATGAAGAAAATGATTGGTCAAGGTTAGGAGAATAAATAGTGTGCGCTATATTTTTTTTATATTTTCTCAATGAATGAAAAAGACTGAGGATAGACTTTACATGGATTCCTATGTCAATTCCTAATGGTGGTGTGCTTTCTTATGTTGTAATTTTCTTCTCTTGTCATTTCCATACTTGTATTCATGTCTTCATGTTTGGTTAAGAAATATTTTATCTCAGAAATCACTGTCAAAAGTGTTATGTTATAGCTTACTAAACAAATAATGTTTTCTTCTTAAATGACATTTAGAATTCATCCTTCAGTTAGATGTTGTATATGTCATTTCCACCATTCCTATGCTCACCCTTCTACAACGAATTATATTTAAAACACGAACATGACTGCCTACCTTTCCCTTGTCAAAAGATACATCATCCCTTCATCCTCTCATTGGAAAAACAATCAACTTTATATGATCGTATGCCCAATGGATTTTCTTTCTTCCCTACCAACAAGTTGACAAATATTTACCTTTTATTTTAATACCTAGCCTGAAACCTAAGTGATTTAACATTTAGATAGAGAGATCCCTCTATGAAAATGGAAGGGCTAGATTTCAGTTTCAAAGTGATTTGTGGTTACCTTTGGGTTCCCCTCCTCAGCTTGGAGGAATTATGAAGTGATAAAATACCTTCATAAAATTATGAAAATCACGTGTTTTAAATCAAGTGATATGTTCATAAATTGTAAAATATTTATCTAATAATGACCCATAGCGAGTAGGCATCCTTATAAAATGTATGACATTTTTTAGTTGGTCTAGCTCTTTATTTTTCAAAAATCCATGGAGCTTCTACACATTTTTCATTTTCCATATTTGACCACAAATTTTTTCTATCAAATTTGGTATGCAAAAGAGAAATATCTCTCCTCGAAGATAAGATGTCCTTCTCTTTGCCTGCTATATGTCGAAATATTTAATATTGAAATTTGTTTAAGATGTGCATAGGATTTAAAATGTGAGAAATTAATAGATCCTTCCAGTATGGGATATCATAAAATATGGATTTCATTTTCATCCCTTCTGGCATCTTAATTACAACTTGCTCTGGTTCTTTAATAGAGGCACCCCCATCAAAAAATTCCCACCAAACTTTCAATTCAACATCTTCATACTTCTTAAACCAATCAGCTGGACCCATAATCATGTGAGTGCCTCTGTTTTCAAATTTTCCATCAAATTGATTCTTATGGTGGTTTCTAAACCTATGACCTAGTGGTAGAAAAAGCATGTTGTTTGTTGTTTGCATAAATAAATTTATGTAGATCTTTAGAATACAACCCCTGAAATTATTCTTCACATCTTGGACATGCAAATATCCCATTTTTATGAATCCCTACAATTCAATAAGTAAGGTTAATAAAACCAAAATAATAATATAAAATTAAGTATGAGAGTTGGGATGCCAATTAATTATGAGTGTAAATATGCATGTTATCACCAAAAAATTGATCATCTAGCCTAATTTACTAGATGGATCGAAGTACACCATGTAAAGCTAATTTTACCATAGTAAAATTGCTTTCACTGTGATAAATTACTTAATAAACCACCTTTGTTAAGTAGTTTATAATTAAACCCATGAAGAATAATTAAATAAATCACTATTTATTTGATTTTCTTCTAGGAATAATTAATTAAACCATTGTTTTATTATTATTCCTTGTAAAATTTGACTCAATTATGAAAAATAAACAGATAAATCATTAATTATCTTATTTTTCGCCAAGAATAATTAGTTAATCACGAATTAATTATTAGTCTTTGTTAAATTTGACTAAATCCCTTAGGAATAATTAAATAAATCCTTATTTGTTTATTATTCCTTAACTAATTCGTTGAGATGATAAATAAATCATTTATTTATTTATTATTTCTAAATAAAAGTTTAAATGTTTTTTCCCTCCTAACCAAATATAATAAAATATTCCAAGTGATTATTCCAAGAATGGGATCAATAATGTTTTATTATTTCTCATTATTCGAGGATAACTCAATATTTTGTTATAAATAGAAGGGTTTTCCATTCATTATTCACTTTTGATTATTTTCATTGTCACGCGCCATATTTTTGTTGGATTTATGCATTATAGAGGAGAGAGACTATACAAAAGTTGAAGACGTTTGAGGATAGCTAAGAACCCATCCCATAGAGGGGCACTGGTAACATTTATATGTTCTCTTCACAGGTGTCATTATAAAATTTTTCTTTACATATCTATTTTCCATTGGATAATTGGGGTTATTACTCTTTCTTTCATTGTTTAACTATGATTGTAGCATAGATCAGAATTTTTGTAGGTTTTGTTTCTATCAATAGTTTTAGATCTACAATGTTTAGCAGCCATTTATATCGTTGAGATTGTTTTTCATCCACAATCTTAAGTGCGTTCTTTTTGTACATCATTGAGAAGAAAACACTACAACAAATTGGCGACTCCGCTGGGTTTTTATACTTCAGATCCAGAAACTTGGGTGACCTTAGGTTTTCAGCTTAGGGTTTCTTCTTTTTTCAATTCTATTAATGTTTTCTAGTTTTTGAACTGTAGATCTGATAAATTTCTGACTTCCGCAAGATTTCTGGTTGTTTTCGTAGGTCACAGGAACCAACTGCGACAAAGGCAACACTTTTTTTTGAGATTTTCCAGCTGGGATCCTCAGAACTGAAATCACAGTTTTCAGCCCAGAAAGTGTGATCTGGGCTTCAAAATGCACCTGTCAGCCCAAAAAGTGTGATCCCTGTAGAGAAACAGGTCAGTACCTGCGATTTCTGGTTTTTAGGTTTTTTCTCATATCTTTTTCTAGGTTTTGTTGAGTGTTGTCTGTTGGGTGTCTAACCTCTCTCTCATTTTGCTTATGCCTTGATACACTCTATTTTACTTGTTGAAGTCAAATTTAGCCCCCCTAAGAAATTCTAGTACACTTCCACCTTTCTAGGAGGAGTTTAGCTAAGCGAGTAATTTGAGTTTCTACACCACTTTCAGCCACATTTTCCATATCTGTAATCTTTTGTTTTATATCTATTAAGATAGGTTGCTACCATCCATAGTTTCATATTTAAACTTGTCTGGCCATTCCCTTAGGTTCCCATCGGTTGCCCTAAGTGTTTCACCCATATCCCTATCTTTTTGCAGTGATCTTCCTCTTTGTTTTCTTTTGTTTCTACACCACTTTCTAGCAGCTTAGTGTCACTTGATCCCAATCACATTGACATTCAGATCTCTTGACTATTTCAGTGTATTTCCTATCAATTTAGCCACCAAGTAGTACAGTGTTTGCAAACCCAGTTTGGGTGGGGTTTAGCTAATTGTTTTGTTATTCATTTTCTGTTGTTTTTTTTTAGATTTTTTCCAGCAAGCTTTTTTCTTTTTTACAAACATGATTTGGGCTTAATAAATTAATACACTTTCCCACACAAGTACACCTTAAGCGAAGGGCACTTGGCTTACACCTCCAAGCCGAGACTTAACATAAAAAATTTATCTCCCCGCATCGAGACAAAGATATATTGTTGATCTCCCTTCACCATTTCTATGTTTTGTGTGTCCTACCATCATTGCACCAAAAATGCATGTGTCACGGAGACTATTAGGCCTTCACCACTAGTTTTCACTTGGGGGTATTACTCCTCCCCATCAGATTCAAGTTCATATCCCTTCGAGTCCCCATACTGACTCTTCTCCTGGTTATTCTGATTCTTCATCCAATTCCGAGCCTCCTTCACCGCATATCATCACCATGTTGAGACTCACAGCTGGTGCAAGAACCAAAACTAGTGTTGGCTCTAGTTCTATAACAGTGATCACATGAGGCGAAACAGTCTCATGAACCATTCTGGTAGCCCCCATGCTCCCCTTTATGGCTGGGTTAAGTCTACAAAATCTTAACCAGTTGATAAATGACCCCATACACCATGATGCTGGCCAGCCATCTATGCTGACTAAGCTTCCCTTAGACATCCCAAAGTTCGAGGATATTACTGGAGAGGATCCTACCAACCATGTTCAATCCTTCCACATGTGGTGTTTGTGCAACTCTATAGCCAATGACTCCATTCATCTTCAGCTCTTCCAACACATGCTCACTGGAGATGCTACAAAATGCTATGTAGACCAGCCCTCCACCTCTCATTCCATTTTTCCAACACTTGCTAAAGTGTTCCTTTCATATTTCCAGTTACCTCTCCAGTACGACACTGGTATGGAGCTATTGACCACATTCTGTCAATCCTTCACCACTCGCCGTTCTAACCATGTTTAAGAGTGGTGTCAAAGGAGGAGCACATGTCATGCCCTACCTTTTGAAGACCATGTCTATCTAGATTGGTTTCTTAAGAGCTTTTTATCCCCCAACGGGAAAGATGTCATGTACCGTTTTCCTTAGACCGAGGAGGAAGCTCTCCAAACCGCTCTAAGATATGATTTGATTTATGCAGAATTCAGTTATGTCTATACCATCATTCTAGACCGCCCTCATCCTGGAAGTGCCAATGCATCAGGGGCATCTAATGCCATGACAGTATCGTTGGATCCCTTTCATATTATTCGCCATATACTTAGTATAGTTATGGCTACCTATAGGGGGTACGAGTTCCTCTAACGCTATTCCCCTCCTGCTAACAACATGTTTCCTGGACCCCAACCCATCTACCAAACTATTGCTCCTCCTTATGCATAGCTGAGGGCTCCGACCCCTCAAGCATTAGTGCCATAGCCTCCCATGCATCCTAAGCCCTAGCAGCCATTGCCCCCTTAGGGCTAGGTGTTTCCATAGCAGAGGGATACCAATCCCTAAAATTCGAAAAAAAAGAATAAGGGGAAGGGTAACCAGATTAACCATGGTAACCAGCGTAGTGAACTCCAGCGGAACTAGCCTAACACTAAAAACCAGCAACAGGGCAGCCAACCCAAGCAGAACAAGGCTATTCATATGAACAAGCCTTGTTCTTGTTGTGGTGTACATGTCCACTACACACATGAGTTTCCCTTCTTACCCTAGATGCGCCAAATGTGGGAAACTCAAGCATCTTCTAGAGGACAAAAATCACCTCAGATTCTTATGCCAACCCAACCGGCAGTGCTCACAAATCCTTTCCCTGAGAAAGGACTTGTTTCTGCTCAACCTCAGCCTAGTCAAGTAGCCCATCTCCCCTAACCTTCTGGTCCTGGTGACTACCAAATCCTCATGATGGATTCTAACGAAGTCAATACCTCTAATCAACAGCCAGCTCCCCAACACTATGTTGTTACAATCTCTGTTGAGTCATCCGGATCCACCCACCCAGGACCTCTTGGGTGCCTCTCCTATGTGCCCACTAGGAACTATTCCTCCAAGTCTCAACCATTCAGGAGTTGTTCTGTCGGGACATTACCCTGCATGCCACATACCTTCCTTATTTCCCCTTCCAGGAACATTTTTTGTGCTTCTCATGGCTTTGATGGTCCTTCCTAATGTGAGTTTGGGGATCCCAGTATGGTACATTGATCCCCCAAAAAACACTCTGTCTGGTCAGCTACGACCATATCATGCTTCGACCTCCGTTCAACTGGTCCCTATAACCCCTATCGTTGCTTCTGTTCAATCTGGACCTCAACAGGAACTAGCTCCAGTTACGAAGGCTCTCCATGCTCCTCTAGGGGGGCAAAGTTAAAAGGAAATATTGAAAAGACAAGGCTCTCCATCCTCCTCCAGCCCCTGAGGCCCCAAAACCATCACCCCTGTCACGCGGAATGAGTCGATCTTGCGGACAAGATAGACCTTCCTAGAATCTAAAGAAGACCTAATGACAGGAAAACCAACCAGACACTATCTTTCTCTAAATGTGCTTTTATAAATAATGGCAAACAAGTGTGTTTAAGGCCTACCTTATGTCCAACGCAAGTTTGGGGATACCTTCGCTCCTTTGATCCAAGTAAGTTCCTTTGTCGCAAACCTGCAAACACAAACAAGGCAAATGATTAAATAGCACCTGAATAACCAGTATTATAAAAAATATTTAACATGAAAGTCAAGGAGTCCATGAAACAAATAACATGAGATACTTGTTGAGAAAAATGAGCTTGATTGTATTAATTCAAAAGGAGAAGAAATTTACAACCTTTGCCTTGACGCTGTACAAGCTCCTCCCAGGGTCCAACAAGAAGTCTCCTCTACTTTGACAAGCTTCACTCACTTCGAAATGAAGCCAAAAAGGTATGTGATCTCTCCTCTTAAGCTCAAATAGGAAGTCTTGGTGTCACTAGCATTTATCCTCAAAAGTTCAGCTTCTAACCTCTCCAGCCACTGACCCAATGCCTCAATTTATAGTGCAATGGAGATCAGTTACCTGGTCCTCCTTCAAAGGGATAGAATCCTCCTCAAAGGGACAGCTCCTCCTAACAAGGGATTAGTTCCTCCTCTTATGGGATGCATGAACCACTTTGAGCGAACAATCCACGTAAAAAATCCTTCTAGAAGACTCTAGAATTAACCCAAAGTGAGTTTTTTAAGATAAAAATTGTGCCTTTTGACTTTAATAGGGGTACGCACCCTTCCCTTTACATACAGAACATATAAGTACGCAGATATCCATAAAAAAAGGTGCGGGCCCGCAGGAAAAAGTGAGAGAAAGTGCGGAACTGGAGTTACATTGCTTTTTGATGTCTTTCTCTCATTTCTAAAGCTTGTTTTGAAGAGCTGAGGTTTGAGACTTACTTAGGAAACTAGCATAGGCGGTGATAGACCCATACCGACTGCAAATAGTCAAGGTGACGATATTTTTGCGTAACAAATTGCCCCTTAAAGTGCGAAGTCTGTAGTATATGATGATTTTTCATTTATCATATAGGAAGAGTGAAGTGCTTTATCATTTCGAGGATCATCTTGCGGAGAGCCCGGTTGGAACCTGTAAAAACATTCAATGCAAAATATATATATGAGATCATATCATCGCTGAGGTAGGCATTCCCATACTCAAATAAAAACTAAGAGACTGAAAACTAACTAGAATACTAACTACTGCTCTGATATAGGAATGATCTCATAACACATCATAAGTATAGACACATGTGGACACAGTATGGATGAAACCATCTATTTATGAATAGTCCATAATATAATGAATACAAAATTCCTCGCAGCCTGGATGGTGGAAACTAGATCCAAGGTCTTCATTTCTACGTCCCAAAATGGTACGATTCTATCCATGCGATTGAATGTGTCGAAGTCGAACATGGTAGAAACCGCTTGATTACTAGTCAATGATCTAAAATGTTAACAAGCGTGAGAGAAACCACCAATAATGACAATGGCTCTCAAAGTACTCAGCACAGTCCATGAAATGTGATGAAATGTGTTGATGTCGAACATGTCATGGAATCCTTTGATCGAAATTCAATGATGCAAACTGTTTTCAAAGGCGAGAAACCTGCCATTGAGGCATGCAGATCTCAAGGTACTGACGATTCCTAGATCATCTTTCTAGATAATGAGTTGAAGTCGATAGAAAGCGATCCGTCGTAGGAAAGCCCACAACACGAAATCATAGATCAAGTTGAAGAAATTTAATTGCAAGGACTGACTCAGGGATGGTCAAGATGGATGACAGACATTTTGTAGATGAATGGCTTATTTGCACTGACCTCTTGAACACATAACCACACAACAGATGGTTTGGTGATGATTGACCCAAATTTAATACCCAGAAACCGGCTGAAGATTTTTAATATGGTTTGATCAACTGTTAGGTAAAGGATTTCCCAACCCAGGTGAATGATAGTGTCGTGTTCAAGAGTGGTTATAAAGTATGACAAACAGACTCACTTTTCTCTCTTTTCCCCCACCATTTTTGGCAAGTACCTCTTTATTTTTTATAAGCTTGAGGAGGATAACATATGCTTGATTATAATCTCACCCTTTGAGTGAGTCCAACTTAGTTTAAATGCGAACCCTAAGAAGGAGAGTTCTGTTCCTGTTTGTAATTGAACAGGTCCTTTACTGTCGAAATTTAACGAGTCCAGTATAGGAGAAACTCAGTGTTTTTCATTTTTAGAGAGTCTGAAAAAACTTAAGAAGACTCCAGGGTTTGACTTTTTCGTAAATTTGTGTCTCCCAAGTCTGAAAAAAGTATAAAATAATACTTGAGAGAACCACTTGATCTTTTACGACCAAGGAGTACTTTTCATTATTAGTGTCTTTGATCCGAAAAAGTAAAAAAGCAACCAAGGACACGTCGTTTTATAACCAATATTGAATTTGAAACGACAAAAATCTGGCGATCATTTATGTTTTTACGGTCGAAAAAGAGCTATAAATCGACCGTCTTTTAATTCCGTTTTAACGAGCTTAAAATAAAAACTCGGCAATCTTTTCATGTTTTAGGAGTCAGAAAAGGGCTTAAAAGGTGACTCTAGTTGAAAATGATCGATTTCGCCTGAATAATCATGTTATCTTGCACAAAAACACAAACATTACTCATACCTGCTTGAAAGAGATAAAAATGTCCCAAAAATACCTTTCTAAATTGAAACATAAACAAATTTGAAATTTATTTACTCAAAAAACTTATAAAAAGGGGTTTTTACCATTCATTTTTACCATTTGTGATTTGGGTGAGGAAATAGTGCTTTTGCTCTAAAAACTTCCCGAGAGGATTGC
>APFE030814223.1:0-13064 GCA_000404065.3 Pinus taeda | reverse complement strand
ATTATATATCTGATTCTATAATGTTTATGTTGTAATAGATCACGATGCTTTGACAGTTCTTTGTTGCTGTACTTGTGAAGGTACTCTCCAAGCATGTTAAGTACGGGTAGGAGTTGTAGGTTTTGTCAAAGGGGAGATAGATCAAGCAAGGGATTAAGCGGAAGTTCCAGGTTGGTTCAATTATCTTTCTCTTATCTATTACACATAGAAGAAATCATTGAATTGCTTTAAATTGTTGTTTCTAGGGTAGCTGCCAAACCTAGAAGGTTAGCATGCTTTAGGAATACTAATTTTCCCATAAACACCATGGAATCAAATAAGAAAATTACTAGAGAGATTTTTTGTTTATAGTATGGAAAATTGGACTCCATATAAACATATTTAAAAAATACATCATGCTCGAGAAGATATGGTTAGTTCCTTAATTCCAATTAGTATGAAATTGCAAAACCCTGAATTAGGAGATTTTCTTCTAAAATTGTAAATTCATTTTTTGAATTAAGGGGATTGGATCTTGTCCTTTCCCAATGAATTTTATGTATAATTAAGGTCTCAGATGGTAGATACCAGGGGGGTGAAAGATGAGAGAACATTGATTTGGAACATTTTCAAACTTGGTTTTTATTTCAAACTTGGAACCACATTACATATGTATTGTTGAAGACTGTTAATATAACAATTTCGGCTTCCATTTCATGAGTTTATGTGCCATTAATTTTCAATTCTATTGTTGTAGCTTAAGTTTTCTGAGGTAGTGGGTAGGGCCCACCATAGACCTCAACCAAGTTGTGTAATGATTCTTGGTTAAGTAGAAGGTGTGTTTCAAATTTATGTAGCATAACTGCACTTAACATTTATTTTCTTTCGATTGGTAATTATTAGAATTTTTGTACTTAGAATCGTGCTTGAATTTCATTTGAAAAACTTTCATAGATCTTACAATTATGTTGTTAGGATAGATGTTCATTGTGTCTTTTGCAAATTTACAAATTGTCCTCATAAATATCTTCTGCATGTTATTTGTTTCTTTGGTTGATTTTGGAGATCATGTAACACACTTTCGTTAGTACAGATTTATGAAATATAAGTTCTTATAGTTTTAAATCAAATCCTTTGTTCTAAATGGAATGACTTAGTTATACAGGGATCTATGTGTTTTTGGCAAGAAATCTTTGTAGTTGGTGTTTAGTGATGTTGTGAGGATTGATTAGGAACAATGTGCCATTCATTTTACTAGGAACAGTGTGTTAGTTATTTGATGAAGCGACATGTAATCCATTTGATTTAGTAGTTAATTTTTAGTTAGATTTATCGATTTAGAACATGTAATTCAATTTCTCATTTTCTTAGATAAATAGAAAGCCGTGTGTTATTAGATTACTTAGTTAATCTCATCAAAGAGATTAGAATAGTCGGTGAAGGAGCACATTGTTAAGGCGCTTTGTAATCAAAGGTAACAGATTCTAGTCTCACTGATACCAAAAATATAGCATGGTTTCCGCTGGTGTGGCTTAGGCCAGGTGTGATCCGTGGGTGACTTTGACGGCTTAGATGCCCGTGAGTCATCGCCTCTCAGCCATAGGGTAAGCGTGATTTTTAGGATTCACCCACTTATCAATCAGAAAAAAGAGTACTCAATTAATCTCGAATTAGATAGTCATGGGTTATTTTCTTAATTTCTTAGTTAATTGTGAATAAATTTTATTAAATAGGAAGGAGTGCGAATGATTTTTTAAGAGCATTGTTGATTTTACTTTTTAATTTCTAGTACCTCAGGGATTAGTTTTGCATAATGATTTTGAATAGAGTTAGTGTTAAATTGATTTGAGAGTATAATTGGGTGTAGTAGTTAATATTTTTTCTGGATGAGTTTTTGAATTAAAGAAGAAAATAGTAATTTGAGTTTTAAACATAAAATATATTTCATTATCAGTGATTGAGATTGTAACTAAATCGATTTTTTCACTTCAAAGATTTTTGGTGTGATTGTTAGGAACAAAGTTGAGCCTTATTTACTTAATTTCGTACTAGATTTGTATAGGGCATGTTTGAATATGAGTTGGAATGCATTTCAACTCAAAGTTTACGAACTCCAGTCGAAAATTTAATTTAGAGAATTCAATGATATATAAAATCCCTAATATTTTCGGTGTCATTGTCGGGGAGTTGCAAACGGTCCAGGTAATATTTTTCTTTGGTAGGTTGAGTTTTAGTAGATTAATGTTTGTGGTCATATTTGTAGGGGAGCTAGAGGGAATAGAGAGTACAGTAAGACATGAGTAAAGAGCCATGCATCCACTATGGTATGCTTGCTCCAAAGTCTAGTTGTCTCTAATTGACTTTTTATTTCCTTTTCATATGTGTAAAATTAAAGGTAGGATCCAAAGTTTCATTTTTCCTTATTTTTCTTTGTAAGTGTGTTTTCCTTTAGATCGATTCATGGAAAGAAGAGAAGCCTAACTTGTGTGAACAAATAACTTGGTGACAACAGGGTCCTAGTAGCATGGTGGCACTTCGAGTACATGATTGGTTTTCTTGCATTTATTTCAAGTGTGTTTCCTTTTCAATTCTTTAGGATTTTTAAAATTTTGGTACTGTAAAATCCCTTGTACACTAATACATGTGTGAAAAAAAGATTAGAAACCAACAAAAAAATGTTCAAGGATGATCAAGAGTTTGAAATAAATATATCAAATATTAGCAACAACTAGGATTTCTGCTTCTCAGGAAGAACACATCTTGACAACAATCGATAACTTATCTGCCTCTCTAGAAGTAATAGGACAATGACTCGATGAACCACATCCATAAGAAGATCTTCACCCTTGTAAGCTTAGGAGGAAAATGGAGAATTATGGACCTCTTCCGATGGAGAGCAGCCATTAGAACTTGAGATTGAATAATTTTATGACATTCCTATCTATGGATCCTCTGAGCACACAAGAGGATAATCACCTAATGCTAGAATATCTACACGACATGGGCAAGGAGGATATGCTAAATGAGCCAAATAAAGAGGTAAACCAAAAGCATTTTGATTTGATTGAAAATTGGTTTCAAGAAACTATAAGGCCATGCCACTCCCTCATCGTTCTTTACTTCTTGGCATCATCATTGAAACTGTTGGTACTTCATAGTCAAGTATGCACTAAGGATTATATTATGAACTTGAGTATGAATGCATTTTTACACCTATTACGCACATGGTTACATTGGAAATACTCCTATACTTGAGGAGAGGAATTTATTTTTCACAAGTAGAGTAGGATAAATAAATAATTCATGCATATAATAGTTAGTTTAGTTAAAAAATGCAGTGCAACATTTTTCTCATTTGTTTTGTATAAGTGGGACTACTAACAATTAAAGACAACTAGTTGAAAACAAGTGATCTATGTTTCTATTAAATAATTTTGTTGAGGTCTCATTGAATTGTATATTATTTTAATGAAGATTGTCACTCATTCATATTTGCAGCGACAACATAGTTCAACTATCACTTTGTGTTACCACTTATTATTTCTTCCTGATATTTAGATTTTATTATAGTTTTCCTTTTTAATAAAGTAAGATATGACCATTATGTTTGGAATCTTATGTGAAGTTGGAAATGATTACATTAAAACATCATTTGGTATTGCATACCAATTGTCTGGTACCTTGTTTCAGCGAATCTGTACCCAAAATTTTGGTACCAATTTGGTATATTGCAAGACAAAGTAGGATTCAAGGATATTCTTCATTTGGGATGCTTAAATACTGGAATAATATTTTCAAAAGTAGAAAATACATCTTAATCAATGTAATGGAACACTTAGGGGAGTATTTGATGTTATCTTTTTTTTCCCTTAAGTTGTTAAAAACTATGCATTCATGATTTATCATTAAGACCACTACATCACGAAGGTGATTGAATAAACCATCTTTTCCATAGAAGTTGAATCAAATGATAATTCCAAACTATTCGTCACTGATATATCTTTTATGTTCTTGAATTTCATTTTTCTTATTCATATAGATTTTTGATTATAAATACAAAACAATTTCTCAAAATATAGTCACCAAAACATACTAAGAGGGTCGTAACAAAGTTAAGAAGTGCATACAATGATACAAATGAAAAAAATCAACTTGAACACTATAACCATAACATCAAAGCATGATATCATAGCATATTTATTAATACTTGTATAAAAATTACTGAAGTTTATACTCTTGGTGGAACACTACTTTAAAAGTGAAAGCATATATGAAAACCATGATTAGTAGGAATTTATGTGTATTTTGGTTATTCTTTGGCAGCCTCATCCATATCACATATGTGTCCAAGGCATTATATAGGTAATCTAAATCACTTTAAAAGGTGTCATCCCATGCCTTTAAGGGGCTTTCTGAAAGTACTCTCCCATCTACGAATTTCAAAAGAAATATCCATAATATAAAACTAAAATGGTAGGAAACATGGGACTAGCCCCTTCAATGTAAAATAGGTTTAAGAGGTTAACCCTTTGAGGCTATGGACTATTGCTATCATCGGGTACTGACCTGTGATATCACTAGGCAAACCCATCAGAGTTATGTATGCTCGCGGGCAATGGGGCATTCTTCCTAAAGAACTATCAACCAAACCAAGGCTTTTTGTCTACACGTATGATCGTCACTCTATAGTGTTACAATCAAAAGGAAGCATGAGCATGTGTGGATGAAGTCAAGGGTAAAATTGAACTCCATAAATTTGATGCTAAAGAATGGTATCAAGGTAGCCTTGAGTAATCTATAATTAAATTTTCATACTATATCTAAGATCTAATTGTCTTATTAGAGGGACTTATGATCACAGAGAATTAATAAAACTCAACGACACAACTTATCTCTAATACTTGAATAACTATAAGACTTTGGGATTTGGCTAGTAATGAATACTTTTTCATTGGTTTATGATTTGTGGTGATCAAAAAAATTCCTCCTTTTCTACAAAGAAGGAGAGCCCTTAAATTTATAAAATGCTTCTTTCTTGAGCATAAGATTGTTAAACATTGATGAAATCATGTGTAATGAGCGATTTAGAATTTATTTTATAATTAGTGTTAGTTTTAAATCATTTTAATAAATACGAGATGATTTATTTTTGTTAAGTATTGACCTCATTAGTTCCATTGTTTTATTTTCAAAGTACCTTCTTGTACTAGAGCCATCTTAGTAGCCTCCTCACTCTTCAGTACCTCCCTTTGTGTGAAAGAGGACATGCAAAATTTCAGGCATGGGGGAGTGGTTGTTGGGACCTTTCCAACATCTTCAGTTCATTCTCTTTAGCTTCCTTCAACTGATCATATTGGCACTCATCATCTCCAGCTCTTCTAGATCATTTAGGACTCTTAGCCTTGCTCTACCTCATCTTCAACTTTGCACCACTTCCATTACAGCCTATGGTACAAATAGAAATTCAAAGTTATACTTGAGGTAAAACATGTTTAAAGGCTATTTAACTCATTAAAATTTAAGGAATACTAATTATTAACCAATTCCTATTCCATAAATCTTCACCTTTTTTAAACTACCATTAAACCCCTCAATTTCTGAATCCATCCATGCATATTCTAATAAGACTGCAAGAATGAAAAAGCAGTAGCATGGTACATGAATAAAGTTACATATATAGCATCTTATCCTTTTACATCATAAATCATTCACAAAATCATCATCTAAATGCTCTTAATAGGAGGATGAAGTGATTGTTGTTTAACTAGGAAACAGACCACAAAGTGAATAATGGTCTTACAAAGTTTCCAGACCATATCCTCATCCTTAACTTATATCATCCACCATCCATATTTTTTTTGTCCTAAATTTTTTTCTACCTTGTTGTGAAACATATCAAGTGTGTGATGATATGACAATTTAGCTTTAACCACCAACACCAAGAAACAATGTCATAGGCAATGATTTTGTTTGCATGAGCGCATGCAAAGTGTTAGGCATGGGGGAGATGTTGGGCCTTGAATATGTCATATCATTTAGTGTATAAAGTCTCTATTCAAGAGCCATGTTCAGACATTTAAGATAATTTTCGTAGCATTATACCGTCAACTTCCACTAAATGAACATCTTCTACCCTATGGTTAATTATGATGGATTTCTTATATTTTTAATGATTAAACATGTCTTTAATATAGTTTTATCAATGAAAGTTTAATAATGTGGTTATATGGCCAAGAATCATGTTCGAATATGAAAGTTTCTATTTCTTTACCAGCTTGGTGAAATTTGGTAGTTAAATACTTAGTTTCATACTAGGACAGCTGTTCAATAATTAATTATTCACCAGTCCGAATGGAGAAAAAAAGTCAAAATTATAAAATATGTTTTTATTTTCTATAGAATGGTAAATTAGGTCCCACATAAGCTTAATATTATGGTGAAATCCTTTGAATATACCCATCTCACACGTGTGGGATCATAATGCATGATTTAAGCTAGAGCCAAAAATAGGAGACAATTTTGAAACTGCCATGTTTTGCCTTTACTTTTGTGAAAATGGTGGAGGCTCATCAGAATATGGAATATGTTTTTTTTTAAATATATATTTATTTGAGTCTCAAATAATTTCCAAAACTTCAATACGGTTTAAACGTTATAGTTGGTTCTTAAAAGAAGTTTTATATAAAATTTCTACAAAACCCAGATTGGAAAAATGATTCAAACAATCAACTTCATGCATGATTTCTGAGGACCAAGAATTGAACAAAGAAACTACAAGAAATATTTTTGTTGATAATATGTCAAGTTATACTCCATAGAAACATATTTGCAAAATAAATCATGGTCGAGAAGATATGGTTAGTTATTTAATGCCAATTTGTATAAAATTGCAAAAAGCCTGAATTATGAGATTTTCCTCTAAAATTGTAAATTTATTTTCTAAGTTAAGGGGATTGGATATTATGTTTTCCCAGTGGATTTTATGTATAAATAAGGTCTCAAATGGAAAATACTAAGTGCAGAGGAAAGAGGAGAGAGCAATGATTATGGAACATTTTGAAACTCTGTTTTTATTTCAAGTTTGGAACCACTTTACATATGTATTGTTGAAGATTGTTAATATAGAAATTTCGACTTCCATTTCATGATTTCATGTGATATTAATATGTAATTCTATTGTTGTAGGTTAACTTGTCTGAGGTAGTGGTTAGGGCCCACCATAGACCTCAACCAAGTTCTCTAACGATTTTTGGTTAAGAAGAAGGTGTGTTTTGAATTTATGTAGCAAAACTGCACTTAAAATTTATTTTCGTTTGATTGGTAATTCTCATAATTCATGTACCCAAAATCATTCTTGAATTTCATTTGAAAAACTTTCGTTAGATGTTCATTAAGTCTTTTGTAAGTTTACATCGTCCTCATAAATATCTTCTGCAAGTTATTGATTTTTTTGGTTGATTTTGGAGATCCTGTAATACACTTCGGTTAGTACAGATTTCTAAAAGATAAGTTCTTACAATTTTAAATCAAATCCTCTGTTCTAAATGGAATGACTTAGTTATGTATGGATCTGTATGTTTTTGGCAACAAATATTTGTAGGTGGTGTTCAGTGATGTTGTGAGCATCAATTAGGAACAAT
Source organism: Pinus taeda (assembly GCA_000404065.3). Taxonomy (NCBI): domain Eukaryota; kingdom Viridiplantae; phylum Streptophyta; class Pinopsida; order Pinales; family Pinaceae; genus Pinus; species Pinus taeda. Next base: position 5,445 of record APFE030814223.1, on the reverse strand, counting down.
CTGCCATTCATTTTACTAGGAACGATGTGTTAGTTATTTGATGAAGCAGTTTATCATCCATTTGATTTTGTATATAATTTTGAGTTAGATTGATCAATTTAGAACCTGTAAGTCATTTTCTCACTTTCTCAAGTAATTAGAAAATCGTGTGTTATTTGATTACTTAGCTCATCTTGAATTAGACAATCATGTGTTATTGCTCAATTTCTTAGTTAATTTTGAATGGATTTCATTAAATAGGAAGTATTGCAAATGATTTTTTAAGAGTGTTGTTGAGTTTACTTTTTAATCTCTAGCACCCTGGGGATTAGTTTCTTATAAGCATTCTGAATAGAGTTAGTGTTAAATTGATTTCAGAGTATAGTTGGAGGCAGTTGTTAATCTTATATCTGAATGTGTTTTTGTGTTAGAGAAAAAAATAGTAATTTGAGTTTTAAACGTAAAGTGGATTTCATTATGAGTGATTCATATTGTAACTAGATAGGTTTCTTCACTTTAGCAATTTTTGGTGTGATTGTTAGGAAGATATTTGAGAATTTTGTACTAGATTTGTATAGGGTAAGTTTGAATCCGAGATGGAATGCAATGGAACTCAAAGTTTACGAACTATGTTTGACAATTTAATTTATGGAATTCAATGACATATAAAAGCCCTAACAACTCCCTTCATTAAAAATGTGTTTAGAGTGATGTTGCTTATCCTATGACTTCATGCAATTTTAAGTTAAGGGTATGAATAATGTCACAAACTATCAAGATGCCATCACCTCTTGAAACTCAAAGAGGGATGATAAAGTGAAACATAACTATCAAAGGTGGTTTTCCACATGTGAGATCAAATTAGGTCTTTTATATAACAATATGACTGGTATTATTATACCACCATTCTGCCAAGGGTGACCATTAGATCCATTGGGTTTGTCATTAGGAAGAAAAAAAAGGAAATTACCCTCAAAATAATTATTCAATACTTCCATATAGCCATTAGGTTTGGGGTACTATGTTATGCTGAGATTCAATTAGGTACCTTGAAGTCAAAATAACTCCCACTAAAAATTCCTAGTGAGAGTGGGACCATGATTAAGCACAATGGAATTAGGCATGTCACCTAATTTAAAATATTTTCGATGAAGAACTGTGCAACTATGGATGCCTTGAATGGGTATTATAATCCACATAAGTAAGAGTATGTAGAAAGGAAATTGACAACTACAATTGTCATTGATCTCTTAATTGATATTGGAAATCTTGTAATAGAATCCATAGAATGCCAACCAATAGGGTGGCAAGAATAGCTAAGGGTTGTAATACACTTGGATGGTTTACTATTTCACTTTTGTGCCATTAGAAAGTATAACATTCTTCCACAAAGGTGAAAATTCACTTCTTCTTTGTTTCCAAAAATAATGAACACTTAATATTATCATATTTTTTCTAAAATCCAAAGTGACCTTATATGGTATAGGAGTGCACTTCCTTCAACATCTTCAATTTAAATGACTATTCTCAAAGAAAAAAAATACATCCTTTCTAGTGAAGCTCATCATCATACCAAGTGTAACGTAAGTTTTCTTGTGGGTTGGCATGTACTTGGTGGATCATGTCCATGGTATTGGAATTTGTTGACCATTCTTGATATACATCCTACTTAAGCACAAGAAATATAAAGAAAATAGGGACCCTTCCTCATCATACTTCTTAGAGAGAGAATCGACCACCACAAATTCCTTTCCCTTCTGGTACCTAATCTCATAAACATAGCCTAACATTTTTGAAACTCACTTTTGCTCCTATATGGTGGAAAACCTTGATTATAAGACATATTTAAAGTTGTAATGTTATCATCTTCATTCGAAAATTAGAACCCTTAATGTAAGACGCTATATGTAAACTATATGAATAAAAAACAACATTCCTTTCCCATAATTGGATGTATCAAAGCTTATATCACATAATTGCTAACTAGTTAAAGTAAGAATCTTTCTTACACTAACACGAGCTACTCAAATCCACTTTTCCTAATGCACCCCACTCCAATACAAATGTCTTATTGTATTCTGACAAGTCTAGAATTGATTTGGCATAGATAGCATTTTTCAAATCCTAAGAAGCTTATTCATCCTCCTCATCTAGACTAAATACATTCTTCTTTAGCAGCATAGTAAAAGGAGATAAAATGGTACCATAGTACTAGATAAATGTTTGGTTGTAACCTATGATGCCAAGAAATACATATAATATTTTGAAGGCCTTGTGATAGCGACAATATTTTGTTTCCTCGTTTTTCTTAGAATTGACACACATACCCTTCCCAATAATAGTGTGTCCCAAATATTTGACCTTAGAATCACCAAAATGACATTTATAACACTTGAGCAATATTTGGTCATTGTGGAATAGTTGTAATGCCTAATATATATTTTCCACGTGCACCAACGATTATATCTCATGTGGAATATTCTCAATTTCTTGTTTTAGGTAAGAGAATGAAAATATGATTTGATATAATTTTCTAATGCTAACCAGAAATATAAGTGAAGGGGATGAGGATCATCCTCAAAGGCTTCAATAGCATGGAATTGTGAAGTAACCATAGAGTGACACTTTCAATTTTTTCCATATAATTGGAGTTAATTATTTATGGAGGGTTTACTATGAGATCTTTAATCTTTTGGGAATTTCCATCATTCTACGAACTCATGTACAATTATATGAATACTATGGTGATGGATCCCAGCTCTCTTAGAAATTTAGCAACAAAAATGATATCATAGCAACACATTTCAATGTAACCCATGGGATTGTTTTTAGAAAAACTTATTCATTTAAAGTTTCATATTTTTACACCAAACATTTAGATTTATAAAAATTTCCCTTGAGAAATCAAATTTGAAGGTTTGTTTAACAACATGGATGTTCAATTTTTTCCCTTGGGAAACACCGTGATAAACAAAATTATGGGTGTTTTTTGGAAGGGCTAGTCAATAATGTCAAACTAGCCTTGATAACTCAAGGTTAAAAGTCAAGTCAATTATCCAATCGGAAATTGGAGGTTGGTTAGTCATGTGGTTAGGTCAATTGTCTAATATTGTTAGATAGTTACAACTTGCATGTATCTAAAAATAAATTATAAAGAATAAAGAATAAAAGGGATGTAAGTTTTTTTTGTTGTGGTATATCAATAAAGTGCATTACTTCTACTTCTCTAATTGATTTGTGTCATTTTCCGTCTCTTCTCTATGATCGTGTATTGTATAATTTTGTGTATATTTTTTTTGTATTGATCTATTCAAGGATACTACCAATAATTATTCCTTACAAGCCCCTAGACTACAACATTTGGTTTAAGGTCAATAGTTCCTGAATCCAATTTGTAAAGTAATGCATGTAAAGGTGTTGAATTAGGAAGATATTTTTTTACTAGTGGGAGAGAAAGATAAATAACTATCTCAAAAGTTGTACAAGAAGAAATTCATGAACATTATCTAAAGCATGAGTATAAATCTTCACAGTGACCCATAAATGATATTTGAAAGCCATTCCCAAGGAAATAAGAAAATACAAAAACCAAATTAGTAGTGAATAAACACACTCTAAATGACTAGTTAGTGTTAAAAAACATTAAGGACTATCTCCACTACTCAAATTTATGCTAAATAAAGGGTTTGATCATATTTTTGAGTTTGATCATATTTTTGAGTACTATATCTCTTTACATTAGCCACCATTAAATTTGAATTGAGAAGAAATTAAAAGTGTCTAGGGAGAATTCATAAATCTAATTACAAGGATACATGTGAAGCTCGTGATTTCTTTTTAAGGAAATAAGTATAGAAATTATGTCCACCATTGTTGATCTATAGTAAGTCAACATTGATGATGGGGGGATCGATGATTCATCAGATGCATTACTTAGAGTAAATCTAATCTAGATTGGATTATCATACTATTTTTAATATATCATTTCTAATGCAGAGTGTAAAATATTGGGGAATCATCTTGCGAGTCTTTTAACATGAGAGGAATTGTGGTTTCAAACTTCCAAATTCCATTTTTGAGTTACTCAAACAAAGTAGTTTTGGGTTTACAATATGACTATAGGTGTGGACTAGGGGAATTTTACACATTAGATACATTATAAAACTGTGCAAAAAAATTTAATGTCATTTGGGGATGTATGCAAAATTAATTACCTCCTGCAAGTTCACCTACTATGTTGAGCAGCATTCATGCTGGTCAGACATGATGTCACCCCCATTACTCCTCGCTCTCGCTATATCTATATTGTGGAACTTTCAAAATACTTAGAAGGTTCCAAAACTATAAACTCTACTGAGGGTTGAGGGAGTTTCAACCTTACCTTAAGTTCACTAATCGGGTTATTCTTTACCAAGCCACTAGGAAGGTAGGGTTCCATTCATTATTGTTTTTTTCCATAGTATAAGGAAAGGGGAGGGAAAGTTACTATAGAGAAAACATATGCAATTTATGTTCATTTAGTATCTTTATTAACATGGTGTCTAGGTAACTTATATAGAGCAGTAACTCTTATTTTTACTTCCATATTCCATACTAGGAGAAAAGAGAGCAAAAGCAACCACTCCTTATAGGCTAGGTTTATCTGAAGGGTTTCCTGTGTGAACATTATATCTATTGTGGATGTTTCATGTGTGTATTTCCTTCAGTTATTTGCTTACATATTTCATCTATTGTATTCATTTACATTGAAAATCAACCATTAAATAATCTTATATATGAAGGAAAATTAACCTTCATAGTATAGATTTTAGAAATTTTATTAAATGTGTTCTGATGAACTATTTTAATTGATTATCTAAAGTAGTTTACAAGTCAAATTGTAATTAGCTACACTGGAGAGTATAATTCCATAAACAAGCAGGCAATTGACTAAAAGATCATCTATGTTAGAATAAGAATTAAATAACCAAATTGAATGCTAGATGCATAATTATAAACCTTTGGATGAAATTTAGATTTTAGAGCATCAAAAAATACAAAGGATACAAGAGAAAATGCATAACATGAAGAATACCAAAGTTCAGTGCACTAGACTCATCTGAAATTGATATTAACCAACTTTATTTGAAAGAAGAAGCCCTAAAGGTTTGTATGAGAAGTGTAATTTGGTAGTTGGTCGAGGAAATAAATGAACCATTTAATTGGTAGACACAATAGAAATTATGGATTTTGATGACTTGGGAATCATGCTATGTCAATCTTCCATCAAGAATACTAATCCTCCTATTAGATATTTTCTCCAGAAATGGATACACATAGATCATAAACTCTCCAAGATGTGGCATATAATGGATGAGAATTGCAACATGCATGGAATTTGTTTGTTTGAAATCCCATAAATAGATAAAATCCAGGAAAGGAATCAAGGCATGGAAAATTTTAGGGGCTAATATTCTTAGGTGGGCT
>APFE030814205.1:0-11512 GCA_000404065.3 Pinus taeda | reverse complement strand
GCTATGTGATTCGTTCTCCACTTTTCACTAGTTTCAATCCCACTTCTTCACCCTTGTGAGCATCACCCGATGCAATGAGTGCTAAGTGAACTATTCAAAAATCATGAGAAATTAGTCAATTTCGTTTCGATTACCTCTCATGGAAATGGTCATACGTTTGAATGACTTACTTAACGCAGTTGAATCCCAAAAATGATATCTAGTATAATGCACTGCGTAATCCCCCATACTTAAATTCAAAAAGAGTCAAGGGATCTCTACTTGAATGGTTCATGAGGCACAATACTTGCTAAGGTTTTGCAAATGGGGTAGCAAGCTAAGTGGGCTTGATTGTGGGAAAAACTCCACAGTTAAGCGCGCTTGAGCCAGAGGAATTCTGGGATGGGTGACCTCCTGGGAAGTTCTAGTTATCGGGTGCAAGCCCCGGAAGTGATGATTGATGCTATGTGATTCGTTCTTCACATTTCACTAGTTTCAATCCCACTTCTTCACCCCTGTGAGCATCACCCGATGCAATGAGTGCTAAGTGAACTATTCAAAAATCATGAGAAATTAGTCATTTATGACTACCTCTCATGGAAATGGTCATACGTGAATGACTTACTTAACGCAGTTGAATCCCAAAATGATATCTAATATAATGCACTGCGTAAACCCCCATACTTAAATCAAAAAGAGTCAAGGGATCTCTACTTGAATGGTTCATGAGGCACAATACTTGCTAAGGTTTTGCAAATGGGGTAGCAAGCTAAGTGGGCTTGATTGTGGGAAAAACTCCACAGTTAAGCGCGCTTGAGCCAGAGGAGATCTGGGATGGGTGACCTCCTGGGAAGTCTTGGTTACCGGGTGCAAGCCCCAGAAGTGATGATTGATGCTTTGTAATTTGTTCTCCACATTTCACTATTTTCAATCCCACTTCTTCACCCCTGTGAGCATCACCCGATGCAATGAGTGCTAAGTGAACTATTCCAAAATCATGAGAAATTAGTCATTTACGACTACCTCTCATGAAAATGGTCATACGTGAATGACTTACCTAATGCAGTTGAATCCCAAAATGATATCTAAGACATCCTTTTTTATTGTCTCTATTATGGTTTGATACACTATACACAATCCATCAAAACTAAAAAAATATTTTAGGTTATAAAAGGTTGGGGTTCTTACATGGACTATGTCTACACCTATGAGACACATACATGGGAGTTATAAATCCTCATTGTAATGCATGTATTACACTTTTGGGTTAAAGGCTCATTTTGTATGAACCATATTTTCACCTATGCTTGGTTTAAGAGGCCTAAAATCATTGTTTATTCCAAAACATATATTTAGATGTTAAAAAATTGGTTTTATTCTAGGGATATATCCAAACCTCCAAGAACTGTCAATAAAGTGTGGAATACTTCATAATGATGTAGTATTTTACTTGTAATCCAAAGATGCATTTTACAAGGCATGTGTGTTTTTGGGCCTTATGCATGATCCATGAGCTCTAGAATCACGTCTTAAGTTGTAATACATTTGTTTCCATGTTCATATAATGTCAAGGCCCCAAGACCCATCCCTAGTACATGAAACATCATAATGGTATTCATATTACATTCAATTATGTAGTTTCCTTTTATATGGCCTCTATGCATGATCCATGAACCCTAAAAGTATATTTCATTCCTTCATTAGCTAGTGTTCCTCTTTATACCATTGCTATGGCATTGGTAGTAATATCCAATGTGTCAATCATTGAAATAACATTTATGTTGCACTTTTCATCTAAGCATTCCCTTTATGGGGCTTATGGGATGGCTTAAGATCGTACACATGGTCTAGGAGACCTATAAGTATATTTTAGTTCCTAATATGTTACTTTGTATCCTTATATGATGTTAAATCCTTATCCCTTATGTCTCCTACAACACTCATGGTCAAGTCAAAGATGAAGTGTTGACCTCTTTTGGAGTAGATCCGGTCTCAGTAAGCTCATAATTCAACTTCTGATTCATGTACATGGCCACATAGCCAATATAATTAGGGATCATGTCCCCCACAATCAAACAATTTGAACCCTTCTATATAGAACTCGTATGAGTGATGGAAGTACCTACTTTAAACAAGGGAACTTGACCCAAAATGGGAATAACTTGAACAACAACTGAATGAGGAAGTTTATTTTCCTTAACTTCAAGAAAACTCGTGCTTGGAGAGAGAAATCTCCAAAAAATGTAAAGAAAAAATACAGCCCAATTCACATTTCAAATCTTGTCCACTATTCTTTATAAATTCGATCCATGGAACTAGTAATGGTGTGGAGAGTAGCTCAACCCCTTTTTGCACCCTTTGTTCCAGTAAATCGATTTCCTCAATGACTAGGGAAATTTTTTCTGTAATGGGTCTTCTCTAACTTGCCAAAATGAGATAGAAAATAACATATTAGTGAATAAATCCACTGATAACACTTGGACACCTCAGTATTCTTTGACAATCTTGTTTTCCATTGAATTCAACGATGAAATATGAGTGGTTTCACTCTCAAATCCAAACTAGAGTGTCTAGTTTCAACACCAAAGTCCTCTATGGTAGCTAGGGCTTCAAAACCCTAAGCTTCTCCTTCAAACTCTCTCCAAAATATCTTTCTCCAAAAAAATCAAATGCATGAATGAATGAGGAGAGACCCTTCATTTCCCTTTTTATAACTCATTTACCTTTTCCCTCCAATTAAATATTTAAAAACACTTTTCCTTTCTTTATTTAATACAATGACTTTTATAAACTAATTAAAGTCACTTTTAATGCCGAAAAATGTTTAATTTGTCTTTGTGGTCACATTGTCTTCCCAAATCCCCTTTTTATTATCTTGCAGTGTAAATATTTCCACCCTGATTCCAATGAGCTATTACACTAAGGTTTTTATCCAAGTAATCATCCCGAAACAACAACTTATACATAATTAACTAAAATATTCATGTTAATAAGGACATTTTACTGCAATCATCAAAATGCAATAGAAGCAAGAGCAAACCGTGCATAATTTATCCAGATGATGAAATATGTTAAGAGATATTAGTTTTACCCATAAAACGCCTCTAAAATCCTCCGGGCCCACTAGTGGAGTAATCTCGCTCCTATAACCATGCTGACAGAAGCTTTGGAAAACCCTCCTAACCACCTCACCAGGTAATCCAAAATCTGGGGACTTTAAATAGATTGTTGCAATGTAGTTTGAACAATGATCAACTACAACTGAGTTGTGGCAACTAACAACGTCAATTAAAAATTAAACAATCTGTGATGCTACTATGTCTACACACCTTTCTTCTGTCCCAATCTGTTGGCATCATGACACAAGTTTGGCACTATGGCACAGGTGTTGTCCTTGATGGCAACGTTCTCAGGTGGCAGATCACAGTTTAGGCAATCAGAATGGAAGAAAATAAGGTTTACACAGGTTCCTCTCAGCAAAGTCGCGTATACATGCAGTATCACCGATCAAAAAGTGCATATGTGTATGCACACACTTTCATGCAAAGAAAAGCACATACATATGGGAAAAATTATGTTTGGTTCATGGTATTTAGTCTGACGTATTTGAACCTATGGTTTTGGTCCGTGGTATTGCATCCAAGGTGTTGAACCCAAGTATTGGGTTCCTGGTATTGGTTCTTAATGGTTTTGGACCATGGTTTGAGTAAGGCCTAGACTATAAAAGGTAAGGAGATCATTTGGCAAGTGTATCGAATCAAGTAATGAATATCCAAAGAAGAGCAAGAACGGGAACACTGTGGTTGGTTTATGGTGCATTGCTGAATCTGATCCAAGGAAGAACCTGAGTGCTAAAAGATGGAAAAGTTCTATTGATGAATCAAGACCTTAAGGCTTGAATGGTAGTATCATTGTATGGATTTTGATCTGTTATATTTGGTGCATGATTAGATCTCTAAATCTGATAAACTGGGTATAATTGGTGTCTAAAACTTGAAAAGAGAAAAATTGCCATGTATAGATTTGTACGCAGGTTCGACGCGGCATAGGTGCGTATACACGCAGGTTCAACAACTGAAGAAAGTGTATACGTAGGTTGACTTTGATACATGTGCGTATGTATGAAGGTTTATACATAGTGAAGTAGCGTACGTCTCTTGAAATATGTTTTAGCTACTTTTGTGTAGTACTGCAATCTTCTGGGTTCAGCATTGGTGTCTGGTTACTGGTATTGTTTTCTCGTTACAACATTCTGAGAAGTTCTTCGTTGATTCAGTGGTGTTTGTGGAAAGGAGATTGGTTGATGCACATATAATGGATGTTTGTTTGATGTTCATGGATTCAGTCTAAAAATTTATGAAACGTGGTCCCTGGAAGAAAGAGAAGGTTGAAGCCTTCTGCAGGTAGCAACTTGCTTACTAGTACAAGAGCTAAAGGGGGTTGTAGCTCCCTTCCAGGAGAAGCTAGAGAACGAGAGAGAGGGTTGTAGCCCTCTTCAAGTTGTAGCCTACGTACTGGCAAAGGACTGCACCAGTACAGAATCATTGTAAAAAGAAGTTTCTAATTGAAAGAAGATAGAGACATATTGCAGCAGGTGGTTTTCACCCACATTGGGTTTCCACCTTATATCTTGTGTTCTTATGTGTGACTATCTGCACTATTTTTCTATTCCTGGTTGATGTCTATATGGTTCTGACTTGCTAATTTAAGATTAAAACCTGAAGAATAATTAAATTACAAGTATGTGAGTTATATGCTGATTTCTCTAACTAAAATAGCGTATACAAATCTGTGGTTGAATTGAAAAATAGTTGACTTAATAATACTGATTCACCCCCTCCCTTCTCAGTATTATTTCCAACAATTGGTATCAGAGTAGGTTCTTCAGAATAAGCTTGACCGCTTGAAGGAAGATCTATCATCATGAGCAACTATGAAAAGGAAGCATCTGTCAGGCCACCGATTTTTGATGGGAGCAACTTCATCTATTGGAAGGTAAGAATCACTTCCTATCTTCAATATCTTGGTACAAAAGTTTGGGATATTGTGGAAACAGGATACACATTTCCATCAACAACTCCTATAGATGCAGCTGGCAAGAAGCAGTATGAAATAAATGAAAAAGCTATCAATACTCTATTAGGATGTCTATCTCAATCAGAATTCGTCAAGGTTATGCAGCTAAAAAGTGCAACAGAAATATGGGACAAGATCGTTCTAAGCTATGAAGGAGATGAACAGGTAAAACGAGCAAAATTACAAACTCTTAGAATTAAATATGAAAGTCTCAGAATGCATAATGATGAAAGTGTGGCTAGCTATTTCCTACGTATAGATGATATTTTAAATTGTATGAAAAACATGGGTGAAGAAATAAAATAAGTTATTATGGTTGAAAAGGTTCTAAGATCTTTGTCTCCGAAGTTTGACTCAAAAGTTTCTGCCATAGAAGAAAAGTAGAATCTACAGAACCTTTCCATGTCACAGCTGCACGGAATTCTAATTTCTTACGAAATGAGAAAATGAGGACCATGAGATAGGAGAGAAGCTTTATTCAAGGCTTCAGGAAAAGGAGATTACTATGAGTCAGGACATATGTCAGAAGAAGAGGAAGAATCATTCAACGGGAACTAGAAGATTCAGAGGTAAGTTTCCTTTCAAATGCTTTGCTTGTGGAAGAGTCTGTCATTATGATGCAAAATGTCCTCATAAAGATAAACTGGACAAAGGTAAGGAACTTTCTAGATGGAACAGAAAACAAAATGTAAATAAGAAGAGCTATTACACACATGAAGATAGTGATGGATTGTCAAATAGTGATGAAGATGAACAAGGTAATGATAATAGACTTTTGATGGCTTTCGAAGATGATGATTTCTCGGATGCTATAAATGAAGAAGGACTTTATGAAGAAATATCTAAATTGAAGGTGTGTTTAGAGGAAAAGAAGATGATTATAGATACTCTAACATTCCAACTTGCTGAAAAAGATAAACACAATGAAGAGTTAGAATGCGAAATTGTGGGACTTAGAAAAGAAATTGAGAAAACAAAAGCCCTTAATCTCATATTTGCTAAAGGATCTGAAACTTTAGATGAAATTATCAAAGTGTAGCGTTCTCCTCAAATGAAGACAGGCCTCAGATATTTTGAAGAAGAATCTAAAGCTCAGAAGCAAGCGGAGAAGCCATCCACCTACAAAAGTTATCTTGATGCAGCAAGGAGAAGTGAACAAGTTGACAATCGATAGCAACAGCATAATGCAAATTACCAAGTAAATTGGGGGCAATCTGCTTCAAGAATGAATAGAAGCTTCAATCGACCACAGGTAAATCATTATAGCCCAAGAATGGATGTCAATTGAAACTACAGTCATATGGTTGGTAGATTTGATAATCGCAAGAATTTCTTCAATGGCCAATGTTTCTATTGTCATAACTTTGGTCATAAAGCTACTCAATGTGTTGCCTATAAGACTATCATGACTAGGGAAGCCCAAAAACAAAGGAGTATGACAAGAATCATGAAAAGAACCTACAATAACTTCTCTGCTCTTGAAAATGAATAGAATTTTCTATCTGTAACAATTTCGGACATGAAGACTCTGAATGCAGAAGCAGGTTTCGGAAAACAACTCTGAAGGAGCCAGCTTCACTGAGTTCCAAAACATTGAAAAAGAAGGAACCACAACTAGAAAGATGTGGGATAGACTTATATGCGGAAGGACAGGAAAATCAATGGTACATTGATAGTGGATGCTCAAAACATATGACAACTGATAAAGAAAAACTTCAATCATATACTGCCTTAGAAAGGGAAAAGAAGGTCTCATTTGGAAATGACACCCCTGCATTCATATAAGGTAAAGGTTCTGCTCAGTTGAAAAAGAAAGTCAAAGCTAGAAATGTTATGTATGTTGATGGCTTAAAGCATAATCTATTAAGTGTTCGTCAATTGTGCGATCAAGGAACTGAGGTAATATTTAGATCAAATGGATGTATTGTTCGTGAGCTTGACACAAGAAAAACAATGATCAAAGGCACAAGAACTCCAAATAATTTATACATATTTAAAGAATGGGAACAACAATGCTATCTAAGAAAGAATGATGAACACTTGCTATGGCACAAAAGATTGGGGCATCTTAGCTTCTCCCAGATAAGGAAAGCATGCAAATATCAGGCGGTTTGTGATCTCCCTGACATCAGAATTCCAAACAATATAATATGCAAATCATGTCAATTTGGTAAGGAAGCCATAACTAATTTTCCTGAGAAGGAAGGATTAGCTAGCAGGCCACTTGAACTTGTTCACACCGATATATGTGGTCCAACTAGGAAGAGGTCACCTCGAGGAGAAGAGTACTTCATATTGTTCATTGATGACTTTTCAAGGATGTGTTAGATAGGACTTATGAAGTATAAAGATGAAGCCTTTGAAAAAATCAAGTCATTCAAAGCTTTGGTTAAAAATGAATCAGATCGCAGAATCAAATGTCTCAGATCCGATCGAGGAGCGAAATTTACCTCAGATGAATTCTTCGATTTTTGTGAAGAACATGGAATAAAAAGGGAATTCTCAGCTGCAAGGACTCCTCAACAAAATGGAGTAGTGGAAAGGATGAACAAAATGGTTCAACAAATGGACCGTGCTATGCTTGATGAGTCTGGCACTTCTACAACCTTTTGGGGTGAAGCCGCATTTGTAGCTATTACTATCCTCAACAAGACAAATGTCTGGATAAAGAACACTCAGAATCCTCATGAACTTTGGTATGGTAAGACTCCCACAGTAAAATACTTCAAAATTTTGGAAGCAAATGCTACATTAAAAGGACTGATGAAAATCTTGGCAAGTTTGAACCTAGAGCAGATGAAGGCATTTTACTTGGCTACTCTCCCCACAGTAAAGCTTACAAATGTTACAATAAAAGGCTTGGCAAAATTATTGAAAGCATTGACGTAGTGGTTGATGAAGAAGGAAGCACTCCTAGACAAGTAAAATTTGAAGAATTCGAGGATGACAAAGACTACCCGTCAACATCAAATCAAATTCATGATGAAGAAGAAACCCATGAGGCACCAGAAGAACACATAAGGATTGAATAGAAGACTCCATCCAGAACGTTCAAAAGAATCATCCGAAATCTCAAATTTTGGGGTAGAAAGAGGCAGGTGTACAAACAAGAAGAACCATTTCAGAAGCTTCAAGCTATCTAGCATTGCTCTCCTCCACTGAACCACAAAATGTAAGAGAGGCTTGCAAAGATGAATGTTGGGTCAAGGCCATGGACGAAGAGCTTGAGTAGATTGAAAGGAATAACACTTGGGAGTTGGTTCCTAGACCAAAAGATAAGAATGTCATAGGGACAAAATGGATTTTCAAAAATAAGCTAAATGAAACAGGAGATGTGGTGAGAAACAAGGCAAGACTTGTTTGTAAAGGGTATGCGCAACAAGAAGGCATAGACTTTGAAGAAACTTTTGCACCAGTTGCCAGACTTGAGGCTATAAGAATGTTGCTTGCTCTCTCTAGCTTTCAGAAGTTCAAAGTATTTCAGTTGGACGTAAAATCTACCTTTCTGAATGGAGACTTGGATGAAGAAGTATACATTGAGCAACCAGATGAGTTTATCCTTGGAAATGATCCAAAACTTGTATGCAGAACCAAAAAGGCTCTCTATGGTCTTAAACTGGCCCCAAGGGCTTGGTACTATCGGTTGGATAAGTATCTCCATCAACAAGGTTTTGTAAAAGGATCAACAGATAGCAATCTATATGTAAAAATTGACAATGATAAGTTGTTAATACTTGTTGTATATGTTGATGATATCATTTTTGGTAGCAATGAGGAAGACATGAGTCAAAACTTTGCCTTCGTGATGCAAAAAGAATTTGAAATGTCCCCGCTTGGTGAGCTCACATATTTTCTTGGTTTGCAAGTCCAACAAAACAAAGACGACATTTTTCTATCACAAACCAAGTATCTCAAGCAGATCTTGAAGAAATATGGGATGGATGATTCAAAGTGTAAGAACCCGATTCTTATTATTAGATCCTTAATCTATTATACACTAACAGATCTATTTTACTGTTGAATTGCAAGTAATAAAAAGAGCTTGCTGACCTTCTCACAAGTTTTAATCATTTAACATCTTATCATTTTATCATAAGAAACACAAATTAAGGTGAGCATTCCATTGATATCAACTTAGCAAGAGTAGTTCATGGAAAATACCTGTTCCAGCAGTTGATGATGATACCTTTGTCATATAGCTCCAGCTGAACGCTCCTTCTCACCGACCCAACCGAATTTACCTCCTAGCCAACTAGGAAACAAATTCCTAGCCCAGGAAACCTCCACAGGTTCCCTAGCCCTCCGTGCCCAAGTCCAGCCAGATATAGTGTGTCCTCAAAAAAATGTGCAAAACCAGATAACAATACTTTCCTCCTCTCAAACCCAATAAACCTCCATAGGTTTCCAAGGTCTCCCAAAATCATAACAAGTCCAAACAATCACAACCAACCCCCACAATCATAAGCAAAACCTCCCAAAACTCCCCCCTTTTCTCCCTTCCCCCTTCCCTTTTTATACCCTACTTCCCTTCTCCATCTCAACCACCTCTCATTAATGTCATTCACTCCTCACCCATCCCTATGGTTGACTTCTCTTCTCCCAAATAAGCTAGGAGTACATTTGGAAATGTGAGATGTAATTACATGGAGAGGACCATGTCCACTCCTTAATAAATGTGAGGGTACATTGGGTAGTGTGAAATGAATATATATATATATATATATATATATATAATGAGTTGGAGAGGACTATGTCTTCTCCCAAGAAAATGTGAGGGTACATTGGGGAATGTGAAATGTAATTACATGGAGAGGACCATGTCTTCTCCTTAATAAATGTGAGGGTACATTGGGTAATGTGAAATGAATATATATATTGTTAATGAGTTGGAGAGGATATGTCTTCCCCCAAGAAAATGTGAGGGTACATTGGGGAATGTGAAATGTAATTACATGGAGAGGACCATGTCTTCTCCTTAATAAATGTGAGGGTACATTGGGTAATGTGAAATGAATTCATACATTTTGAATTAATGGAATGAGACCAAATTCTACCCAATATTCAATTTGAGAAGGTAAGTGGAGAATTTAAATAATGGAATCATGAATTTATATTAGACCTATATTTATGAATATTTTTAGATAATGTAAACATTAACAAAATTTGTAGGATAAGATTTAAGTGGGGCATTACATACACCCCTCCTTCAGAAAACTTCGTCCTGAAGTTAGAATGAAAAGATGCAAGGAGTTGAAAGCATAGCACCGGAGAGAGTTATAGTAATGAAATCGGATAAGTATGGTAATGACATTTCTTTCCATCAAGAGTCTCCAACTGATCTATATCCTTCTATCCAGCCTGGCCTACTTCCGTTCCCACCCTATCCATCCTCTGCTGCTTTATCAGTGGCAACGGCCATACTAACCACTGATAAAACCATCATGGTGGGAGTGTCGAATACATCGACCTAACTTCCCCCAGCAGGCAACTGGTAATCGTCATCACACGTCTAGGGGGAGCGTTCAGCTGTCCTCCCCACGATTCCAGGTTTCGGAGGATACACGGTGGGAAACACCTCCACCCCTCCTTCACAACACGGACCACACTACAGAGCTGGTTGGACTTGTCATCGGATAATCCAGTCAGGTCGTCTTGCCACCTGTCATTTGCATTTTACTCGTGTCATAAGAGTGCATATCAAGCAGATACCAAATGTAATGGAACAATGTGCATTATACCTTCCCCATGAGATGTCTCAACCTTCCCTCAATGGAAGAGTAGCTCTCGGCTATCATATAATTCTTTCTCCCTGCAGTTTAGCTCTCATTCATGCATTTATATAACAATAAGGTGTATAATCGTCACATTATTAAGTCTAGTATCCATATGTCACTTTGTAGTTCATACTGGAACAATCATAGTTTCACTACGTCATTCATTAGATAAATCATATCCACTTAAGCCATACATGAAACGACAATAGCTTTGATAAGTCATGTACTAGATAAATCATCACCAAGTAAGTCATACATCAAATGTTTCCATCATCAAAATCAAACCTAAGTAGTTTCACATGTTCAACCAAATGCATCAATATTACACAATGTTCATTAATAAATAATAATACGGAACTGCAACATAAAACCTTAACATAGATAGTTGTCTACGTCAAAATGGGCACCATAAATTCTCATGTGACCTCTTTGTGGAACCCCTCAATAACAATTAGAGTTGAGGATATTCAATTGTCCGTCATGGAAAATAGCATTTGAACCCGGATATGCTATAAGGTGGTACTAAAACCAAAATAATGGCAAGCAATGGATTAGTGCACTATCAATTCCACTAGAAGGTGCTAGTATAAGTTTTATGCATATAACTTCTTTTAAAAAAAGTCTCACTCTTCCAATTTGATGGTTTTTTTTTTTTTTTTCATCTTCGAAACCAATTAATTAAT